>JAHRHJ020000771.1:0-50391 GCA_019776745.2 Taxus chinensis
CCGCCCTACAAAACTTTTAAAATTGGGCAAATATACTGTAAACCAATTTCATGGTTTTTGGTGAATATCCCTATACATGTTTTCTTATTTTGGGTGAAAATGCCTAAAAAAATATTAAACATAGTTAGAAATCGCTGATGAATCTCCTGTAATTTGTTTTGGATAATACCTCTGTCAAATTTGGACTATAATGAGGCCCACAACTTTTCATTTCTTTTGCATGCCCTTATGTGTAACGCTCAAGTGCTTGGATGTGTGACCCTTTACCACTCGAGGAACCTGAAAATGACACATGGTATCTTGGTGATCAGTGATAATTTTTATAGCGGCGAATATTCGTATATGGTGAAAATTTTTTCATTTTAGGAAAATTTGAAAAGGCGAATTTTTTCGTGTGGGTCGGTGTCCTGTTCGCCGAAATATATAGTATATTTTTTTTTGGGGGGGTCGGCTTCGCCTTCATTTGAACAAAACATCTCCTATAGGCAAACCTATCTGAGTTGCCGGGTCTAATTACTCAAGTAGCTTTACCAAATCCATACTGTACATTTGAACTCGCATACCCTTGAGCACCAGAGATTCAATTAACGGTTGACGCGTGAACAATGCAGTGTTGACTCGCGACAAGGTCCAATATTGACGTCTGTCACACACAAGATCTAGTACTGACGCTCAGACCAGAGTTGTACTGACGCGCCGACAAAGCGAACTGACGCGCGACAAAGCTGTACTGACGAGCGACCAGAGCTGTACGACTCTCGACAAGAGCTATTTCTAACGCGCGACTTGTGCTAACCATTGACTGCTTGACAGAGGATGGTGGACGCGCGACTGAGGAAGGGTTGAGACGCAACGAACCTCAACAGTTCACGCGCGACAATACCTCAGAGACTGGACAGATTCACTTATTGTTCTTTGCTGATGCAGGACTCTTTTTCATAATAATGGAAGTTGCCAGCCAAAGAATACGAATAACCTAAGTAATCAGAAATCTCGAGAATCACTCTTCAAGTATTTTGGGAAACTCTGCGGATACAGATAATGTAAATACCAATCTTATAGATGCCACAAAAGAATCAGAATACTGACTATGGGAAGGCATTATTGAGGTGGACATGCATTCTGCAACATATCACGTCAAACAAATGAAACCTAACGATAATATGCCAGATCTGAATATATTGTTTCGCTGTTGGTGGTACGAGAGCGGAAAATGAAGAATATCGATAGGGATACCGAAATGGCGCATGGAAGAAGATAGTGTCAACCAGAATGGAAGCTAGATATCACAGATACAAACACTCAATCATAAATGGAAGACCAATCAATATCAAACTCTGTCCCAAGAAAGAGTAAACCAGGTTAGTGCGATATTCCTCAAATTCCTACTCAAAAAGTAAAGCATTGAAACAACAAGAAAGGTGGACATTTGCATGACATACAATTTGATTGGGAATTAAATTTCCATTTATGACCGGTACATCATCTAATTCTGAAGAAATCCCATGTGAATGTACATGTACAATATTGTACGTGGAAATTGGGAAAGCAACAAAAATGCAACTGAAGCTGGACACAATAGAAAACATTGTGGGAAAACAATATTTAACTGTAACAGGGGCGGATGGCCAGAAAAAGCAAAACACACAGGTGGAAAACTGAAAAGGAGTGCATGCATGTCAGATACGCAGCAGGAATATGAGGCTAGAGCAGAAAAAACACAGACATCTGTTGGAAAAGAGGAGGAACAATCACATCGCATATTGGTAAGATTGAAAGAAACAAATCTACATGCAAAATTCATACAGTTCTCTACTCTTTTTCAAATACTTAAAAAAGGAAGGGCGATGTCAGATTTCCTTGATTTCAAAGTTTTGTATCAATTTAATGGAATGCTGAATGTACCTCAGTCTCGATTGGTCTGGAGAGTGGAGGGATGGGAAATGGAAAAATGCCTCTCGATGATAGAGAAGGAAGATTTTGAAAGAGAATGTAAAAAAGCAAACTTATCTCTCTTTTCAATTGATGAAGTGACAGCAGTCGAAACACCGCATGGGTATGTATCCACATCTATACATTAGAAAAATCATATAAGGAAACCTCATCTGTTGGGTGTTATGAAAATGGTTGAAAACTGCAATGCTGAAATCCTATACAAAATAGTTGTTTCTCATTTGAAAGATGTTACTGGTATGACTGATTATGAAATTGCTACGAAGTTAGTATGCGTTGGAACAGATGGTGCATCTGTCATGCAGGGTCACCGAACAGGGCTTTGTATTAGGATTACAAACAACAGTGGCCCCCCATATATGCTACCAATTCACTGCATGGCTCACAGAATGAATTTAGCATATAAATGGTAAGCAACCATGAAACTGTTGCTAAATTAGAAGACCTAATAAGAGAAATCCAATGCCTATATGTCAAGTAGCCCAAAGCGTTTTTTTGGAGTTCCAAAAATTTGCAATTGGAATTACAGACGGTAAAAAACTTCTGAAGGATGTGGCGACTAGATGGATTCTCTTTGTATGAACCAGCATGCAGAGTTCGTGAGGAGTATCCTTCATTGGTTGGTTTCATGCACAAATACCGTCATGAAGTTGATAGGGTAAGGGACCTGTTGTTCCGCTTACTGAGTTGGCTTAGACGTTGTTTTTACATTGGTTGGTATTCTTCCAATGTTAAAGGAGATCAATACACTGATGAAGCATGCACAGGGCAGATGATCCTATATCGTGGATTTTATACGGATGAGGGAAAATGGTATGTCAAAGTCTTGACTATATTTTACTATCTCCCAGGAGTAGTTTGATGCACCTGTTTTTGAAAATTGGGAAGGAGATTTATTAGATCTTAAAAATCCTAAACCTTTTTGAGATTTAATATCCACGATCACCTATGCATCTCTGTTAATGGAGGGAAATATCAATGCACATCTTGCAAAGACGTCAAGATATTACGGATCAGAACGAGAATAGTTTCCTGTGACACGTAATTTGTTTGAGTCTGTGCTAGTTGAGACAAGAAATAAAGCTTAAAAAAATTTCAGAACCCTTGTCATCAGAAATTAGGGAACGTTTCTGTAAAGATAAAATTCTGGAAGCAAGGGTTGTGATGAATCCGAATTTTTGGAATACAGAAGGTGGCCGTGCAGACTTGTCAGTAAGCATTTCCATAAATCAATGGGTACAATAATGGAACAATTTACAAAGACCCTGCAGAGCTCAAGGGTACGGAAATCAAAGGTATACTGAATGCGATTTATTGAAGTTTCCAGTCAACCAATTTTTGCAACAACAATGCGAGAACCAATATAAGAATTTAGATCAACCTTCTGAAAGTGGTGCTATTACAAGGCGGTGTGGCGAGGAATCTTTCAAAGTTCTATCTTACAAGAAGATATAGTGAGTATCTTCAGACTATGCGTTATGCCAGACAATGATTTTGGGGGTCTTTGGAGGATGAAAGGGTTTTTCAGTGCATTGTCATTTATAAAATTCAAAACTGAGAAACAGGTTGGACAAAATCTGGAAAGTTGCATGAGGTGTTACGTTTCTCGATACTCCCTCGAAACCTTTTCCGTTTGACAGAGCAATTGCGCACTGGAATTCCCTTTGCGAAAGAAGAGGTGTAAATAATACAGCTACCAAGTACAAATATTCCGAACCTTGAGAGTGTAATCGGCTCTTCGTCACATTCTACAGAAGACAACATCGACTTGATGAAGCTATTGATAATGGACTTTTTTCAACTTTAAGTAGGTATCTTCTTTATCTATCTTTTATCTTTATCATTAACGATGTTACAGGTCTATATACTAAAATGTCAGGGCAATTCACCCATCTATCTACTAATCCATTTCTCGCGTTGGATTTTTTTAAACACAGATCTAGCTCATTACCAGTGGCAGTGATGATTTCAACTTTAAGTAGGTATCTTTTTCCCCCTTAATCTTATTGTTAATTTGTTTTATTACTATTCATTTTTGACAGAGCAATTGCTCACTGGAATTCCCCTTTTGCGAAAAAAGAGGTGTAAATAATAAAGCTACAGGTACAAATATTCCCAACCTTGAGGTGTAATTGTCTCTTGTTCACATTCTACGAAGACAAACATCGACCTTGATGAAGCTATTGATAATGGACTGTTTCAACTTTAGTAGGTCTTCTTTATCTACTCTTTTATCTTTATCTTTATCTTCATTAAAGATGTTTACAGGTCTTATACTAAAAATGTCAGGCAATTCACCCATCTACTTACTAATCCATTTCCCGTGTTGGATTTTTTTTAAACAAAGATCTATCTCATTACCAGTGGCAGTGATGATTTCAACTTTAAGATGTATCCTTTTCCCCCTTAATCTTATTGTTTGTTACTATTCATTTTTTCAGCTCTGGTATAATTAAAGATGTTATAGGTGTATGTATTTACATTTAGATAAATACAATCTTTTTATTTTTTGAAAAACGTGGGTTGACATCCGTCCGAGGAAGCTGTTACTTCTCGGGACTGACAATGTCAGGCAACTCACCCATCTATCTACTAATCAATTTTTTTGTGTTGAATTTTTTAAGACAAACGATCTAGCACATTACAGGTGATGATTTCAATTTTAAATAGGTATCTTCTTCAACATAATCTTATGTTTGTTACCTTATATTTTTCAGCTCTTGTATCGTTAAAGACGTTACAAGTCTAATTTTTATATTAACATTTATTTAAAGATATTGTTGGTCTATATATTTAAAGATGGTGCTGGCACTTCTCAGGGACTGACAATGTCAGGAAACTCACCCCTCATCTACAATGTCATGTGAAACAAAGATCTAGCACGTTACCCTTGATGATTTCACAGCATTCTAATACGCAAGAGGTAAGGTAACCCCTAGCATATTTGCAATTATATTTAATTTCTTACCAGTGATGATTCTTTTCTTGATTTCTTACATAAATTCACATAAAATTCGGGATAAACAATACATTTATATAGCGATTTTAAATTAAGTCGCACTAACATGTTCTCATCACCTATATATCATATCATCACATCACCATAATCATTATCCTATCCTCATTATCATCATCTATCATTAATTATCATTATCATCATCATCATCTACGTCCACATCCAATCATGACCAATGCAAATAAACACGAAACATAGATATAATCATGATAATCACAATCTAATGCAATTCAATTAAGATTGTATGTAATCCATAGAAACTTAATTCACATACCATAGTAATATTCACTAGTAGAAGTTTTCAATTCAATATTTAAAGTTGTCCGTCAATAATAAAGGTTTCTATTTTCCAAACCCTCTTTTTTCTTTATCCATTCTCTCTGCACTATTTCCAACAGCTTCTTCCACTGTGGCTGGTCCTCTTTTCCCCAACACCAAAATCTCCATTGCGCCGCAAATTTTGGATCAGCTGCATCGTATACACTTCCCGTTGCCAATAAGTTTTCATAACGACTAATAATCTCATTGATAAACCTTAGCCCTTCTGTCTCCATTCTATCGCTGATTGTTGAGGAAGCTCTCCATCTTTCTCATCAACCCACACAATCTTTTTTGTGCTTGTCCAGATCTATTAAAATACTCCGACTCCTGCCCTCTTTAGAGGTACTGATGTGGCCAACCCTGTAATGTCCAGCAACAAGGATACCTAATCAGCAAGTTAACAAAACCAGAACTCGGAAAACCTAGAAGAGGAAACAAACTATCAGTACTTCTTACTATATGGTCCAGATGGTTATCGATCCCTCAATGATTCTCTCCAAGCTTCATACTCAGGAATTGTGTAGAAAAGAGGTAGAATAGAAGATAAACACATTTCCATTTGGGGAGTGCCTTACATTAACTGTGCCGACATTAGACCATGGAGATACAAAAACATCTGGAGGCTTAGTAGGAAAACAAATATAAAAAGTCTCAAACACAACCAAAAATATAACAGGGGGATGGAACGGGACCATTTAAAGAACTAAGAACAGCTATACAACAGATCATGGTACCAGTTGTCATTATCACTCAGAAGGCCTGATCTTAAACGATTAATGAGTCAGATTTTTATCTCCTGGGAGACACAAGGATTTTTTTTCGATTTATTCTCTTTATTCTTCACATTTGTTGGGAGTGTTTAGCTTCCCAAAAAATGATATTTTCCTGCCACCTGATTAGCATAAAGATAACTAAAATAACAAAAAAATGAAATTGGAAAGTGATGTCGAAAAAAGGTTCACCGTACTACAAATTCAATATTCACATTTCCTGATTCATGGCACAAAACACTTATCAGTGACTACAAAGTGCCTGGCCTGAGTCACCCTAGTTTAATATAAAGTACATTATCAGAATTCTTCCCTCCTGCTTGAGTTGCAATCAAGTTTGGGAACATCATTTAATTTCCCCTTCTTGGTTCCATCAAGGTTGTAAGAATTTTTTTGTTTAAACTTTTCCACTGCCACTCATCAGGGTCAAACAAAGTAAAGTTACAAAGCTCAATCTAGGACAATAAAAAAAAAGGGCATTTTGCAAAAAATACATGACTAGAACTGCCTAAAGATAGACACCACGCTGGTATATGCGAAAACAGTGAAAAGTACCTATAAATTTATAACAAACAAATTGTATCCGAATAAAAACATATGAATTAAAACGAATTATACTTACAATAATCCATTGGAAACCAAGTTGATTCGAGGGAAAAGTAATCGTTTCTTAGATGAGTGTTGCCTTCGGTGTTTGGGTAACAATTGGTAATCATTTTGAACGGAAAGGCCTGTTAAAATACGATGGAGGTCATTTGCTTCGATACTGATTGAAAAACTTCCCCCCGGCAGACGGGTTTAGTAGTCACATAAAAAATGCGTCCGCTGAAATATGGATGACGAAGGGTAATCAAAATATTCCGGATCTGTTCGAAATGGGGCATATTAAACGAGCCCTGTAAATTCACACGAATCCATGTTAATTAATTATTTACTACTGAAGACATTTAAAACCAATATGGACAGTGCGGGCTAAGGAACATCGATTGAAAGTGGAGTCTCTTGGTTTTGTTACGGAACTTGAGTTGGGAAGCATTGAGAACCTGCAAAAATTCAAGAGAGGAGGTTGAATTGACAATGAGAAAATGACCGGGTTGAAGGGTATTTATAGGATAAATCGGGAGGTCAAATGCCTACTTGACGCAGTCAAAGGTCCAAGATGACGATCGACATTAGTACATAATGACGCGCAGAAATAGAAGCCAGTGACGCGTTTCAATAGATTGCCAGTGACGCGCGTCAATAGAAGCCAGTGACGCGCGTTAGATGATGCCAGGACGCGCGTCAATAGATGCCAGTGACGGGCGTAATAGATGCCAGTGACACGCGTCAATAGATGCCAGACGCGCCTGCGTCAATAGAGGCCAGGCGCGCGTCAAGAGATGCAGTGCGCGTATCAACAGATGATGCTGTGCGCGCGTTCAAAGATTCAGGGGCAGGTGTCGATCAAAAACAAAGCTTGCCGTTCCATTGACGCGTCCCGTGTTAAGAGATGATGAGTAATTCCCCTTCATGTTTGAATGCAGCCAATGAGAGAAGCCCCCTTAAAATTTATCACCCAGACCAAACAAACAAACGTGACACTTGATTTTATAGAGTGTACTTAAGAAGATCACGATTAATCAATCAAGGCATGAAATGCGTGGCGCTCAGACGCGCGACATAGTAAATACTGACGTGGTCTATTTTTAATAGAAGCCAGTGACGCGAGTTAATAGAGGCCAGTACCTGTGTCAATAGAAGATAGTGACGCGCGTCAGACGATTTGCCGTAGTGACGCACTGTCAATAGAGCCAGTGACGCACGTCAATAGATTGCATTGACGCGCGTCAATAGGATTGCCAGTGACGTTGCGTAATAGATGACAGTGACGCGCGTCAATATAGATTTCCTAGGTTGCGCGATCGAACAAATTGACATTCCATTGGCGCGGCGTTACAGGAAGTGCGGTGTATGTTAAAGTGGATTGGAGGTTGGGTGTTGCGCTCCGCGGGTCGTGGTCTCATGTGTAAACTTCCCTTCATGGTTGCATGAGCCAAGTGAGATTAAGCAACTTAAATTATCCCCAGACCAAACAACACAAATAGTGACACCTTGTTTTATAGATTTTGTACGCCATAGAAGATCATGATAATCCAATTCAAGCATCGAAATGGCAGAGCTTCAAGAAAATTGTCTTCAAACATGCAGTTGAACATTGTATATTCAGAAAGGAAAAAACAAAAACATGTCTTTCCTTGTTTTGTAGACAGGAATCTACTAAAAGGATCAAAGATGTTCAAGTTCATTCTTGTAACTAATACCAAATGTAAACAACCTATGAGCTAATGATCATATGCACTAATTAAAAATTTGAAAAAAAGACATTTTAATTCAACCACTCCAAGAAAGCAGTCCCGAAAGAGAATCCCTATTACAAATTTAACTTACTCATGAGTTATCTGGAGAAGGCCACTGGTATTTTGTCTTGGATGCTAAACAGAAAGGTTGTTAACTCTTATTAAATTTGGCAAGGTTAACAAATGGCAATGCACCCATCTAAAATTTTAATCCATTTATAGTGTTGGTGTTTTTTGATTGAAACACAGATATAGGCATTATAGTGGCAGTGATGATTTTCAACTTTAAGGGAGGACGGAGGTATCTTTTTCCCTTAATTTTATTGTTTGGTACAATTGGTTAAATACAATATATTATTTTTGAAACGTGGGTTGACATCGTACGAGGAAGTTGTTATTTCTCGGGCTACTGACAATGTCAGGGCAACCACACATCTATCTACTAATCCTTTTTGTGTTGAATTTTATTAAGACAAAAAGATCTAGCACATATTACCGGTGAGATTTCAATTTTAAATAAGGTATCTTCGTACAACATCATATATTGTTGTTGACTTTACATTTTTCAACTATGTTATATTATTAAAGATATTGTTGGTCTAATATTTAACGATGCTTACGGGGATTCTCAGGACTGACAATTGTCAGATAAAAACTAACCCTGCTACCAATGTCAGGTAAAACAAAGATCTAGCCTGTTACCCCTTGATGATTCACTGCAATCAATACGCAAGCAGGTAAGTTAATCCTATTCAGATTTGCAATTATGTTAATTTCTTTCCAGTGATGATTCTTTCTGATTTTTAGAATTAGAGTTAATTATTATATATTAAACTATTAAGTGAGTGAATTTATAGATGCAGCTTCCATCTCAAAGGGGTCACGTATGGGATTATTTCAGTAGGACGAAAAACGCAGTTGTAGCGACGAAGTAAGCGTATTCAAATACGATGCATGCATCACACAATCATCACGTGTAACAAAGAAACACAGCCAGAATTAATGAAATGTACTTGTTTTTTTAGAAATAGAAAAACATTTGACAGTCAATATAATGGCAATCAACATATAATTAAAAAATTTATCGTCCATTAGGTAGAAATATATTGTCTACACTCAAGTTATTCCAAACTATAGAATCCCAGTCTAATCCACAAGAGACTAATCCGATAACAACCTTATATGTTTTACATTAAACTTCAAAGTTCTGTATCGAGCTTGACCTATCTTTTTAATCACTGGTTATTCCCATCTTTGGTTAATCACCCTACATAGCTCCATAAGATAATTACACCAAAACAATATGCATGAAACAAAACCATTTTTAAACCATTGTTTGATTATTTCCCAAGAGCTCTAATCTTGTGGGCCTAGAATTTAACTTTCATAATTGGCTCATCTAGCCTTACATAAATGATTGTTTCCAGCAAAACGGTATTTTCTGATAAATGGTATTGACATTTTGGATGTCAAACAACATCCTAGTTGAAGATTATGCATAATATAGGAGGTGAATCTCTTTAACAATAGGAATTTTCCTACACCATATAAGGCTATTAAGGAGAAAATCCTAAATAGTAAAGATCTTGTTGCAAAAACTTAGTTGCTATTTTTTCCCAAAGGACATAATTTTCAAGATAATAAAGAAATTAAATTGATCATCATATTCATCAACATCTATCATTTGATATAATTCTCATAAGTAATCATCGTTCATAGTCATCTATCATCTCATTAATTCATCATATAGGTCCACCTATACTCATGACATTGCAAGGTAAACAAGAAAACCATACATATAATTCAATGATCATCACCATCTAATCACCATATACTTAAATTCAAATAACATATAATACTCAGAGTAGAAGTTTTTGAAATTCAATATTTAAAGTTTAGTCAATAATAATAAAAGTTTCTACATTGGCAAACCCTATTTCTTCTTGAGAAGAAACTTCTACTTAACTCTTCCGCAACGGCTTTATTAAAATATGGCTCTTTTGCAAGCAGTTCTTTCCCAAAACACCATAATAACCCCTAACTTATGAGATCTTCTGCCCATGCAATGTCCAGATTTTTGAAAAATTTATATCACTTATAAAAACAGAACTAGAACAAAATGGTGAAGTTGTTCAAATGGCCATTCAATTATCCATGGTTTTGAGAAAATGCTTTCCACTAGAAATGAAGGTTAAAGCAACTTTTATATCCGACCAGCAAATCCAATAAAGGAGTTATGGCTTTGCAATTCAGTGATAATGGCTCATGGCAATTAAGGTAATAGCTTTCAGTTTATCCACGTACAACACTCCTCTGATCCCCGTGAAATTGATGTCTAATATACTATTGACTAATGTGATAGGCATTTTTAACTAAAGCCAATTTTTTGGAAGCGAGAGATCCAGAAGATTTTATCAGCTGGAACTGATTACGACAAAATGATGGATCACATTGAGCCACTTTCGGATTGTATAATTGTGAAGTTGAGATTTTGGATCTCCTATTTACATGGCCACACAATCAAGGGATGACGCGACGAGTTATGTACATGGAAAAACTACAGCTGTCAGCTTTCATTATATTTGCATTTGGTTCAAAAAAAAAAGTCGAGTGATTTGTAAGCCTTTCAGAAATGTCATCTCAGTAATCATGCTGCTGATCACATGGGCGTATGTTGGCACAAATGAAGTACATCTCCAGTATTTAAATCTCATGTCGAACGCAGAGGTTGGTTTAAAACTTACAGATCATTGACATATCCTTCAGTTTAACTGAGAACTTCCATCTCGATGATACAGCAACATTTGTCTTCTTTGAACCATCTGTAGAAATGTCTATTGAAGTTCTGGTTTGAGCAGTCCCACCTCAGAATTTCTGGGCGTGTCAGATGGAACACTTTACATGCAAATAATAGGAGTACCTGTGTCATCCACCTGAACAATCTGGAGATACAAACTTCCCTCTACTGATAAGAGCAGTTTATCATAATTTAGCTACTGTGCTACGACATGGGACAGAGCAAGAGCTCGACAAGTGACATACCTCATTATATCGCCCATTATTCAAGGCTGCAAGGGCTAATAAATGAGAACCAACCAAATATGAAAGCTAATAGACTTTCTCGTGCAGATTAGCCAAATGCACTAAGCTTCAAATTCTAGACCTTTCTTCAACTCCTCGTCAAGCCAAGATTCCTGGGAGTGCTTATAGCAATTTCACAGACATAAGGAAGGTACATAAGAATCACGAGAGTTCAAATACTCATCAGGACATAATACTTTCGCCCTAACCCCTCATATGAGGAATATGATGTGGTAAAGTACATATCTAATGTCACGTTCTAACAAGGGAGCAGAAAGGGCTTACCATATCTCGAAGCCACTCAAATGCTTGACATTTAGCATTGCTTGTTGAGTTCCTGGCGTAGGTCTGGATGAATCCTGAACCAATCACCTAACATCCGGTGCACGTGAGCTCGAATCATGCGCCAGGGAGCTGAGATATTTTTCACAAAGGTCAAAATATTCTAACAGCAAAGTTGCCTGATCCAATGGCTTATTAAATTCAAACTCGGAATGTTTCACTTTTTCATATTTATCTAATGCCTCTCCTGGTTGAGAGGTTCCATTATATGGTATTTCTGACATCAATCGATACCCTGCAGAAAGAGCTGGATTTTCAAGAATGAGATGTCAGCTGATTGAAACTCCATCTGCTCCAGTCTGACCACTTAAACAATCATAAACATCTTGTAAATGTCTTACTGATTTCCATTTGCCAATAACAGGAATCCTAACTGCCTTCTTGATGGCATCTATAATAGCTGACACCTCTGCATCTACATACAATCCTCATCATTTTTTGATCCCTGAGTTCGTCCATGTTCCACAGCAAGGAGAGAGCAACCTAAAAGGCCTCGATGCATTTTTGCATATGCTATGGTGTCCATCAAGCAATGGCCCAATATCCGAATAGTGTGACAAGATACAGGCAGCATATAGGTTAGAAGTTAGATGTTCAACCAGATCTCTCTCTCAACAAATTTTCAGGGAAAATTCCATCACAACTTGGTCTTCGCCACATGACCACATTTGATTCCTCATCATATTTAGAAAATATAGATTGGAGGGGGTGTCCACTTAAAAGTAATTGTTCTTGCCGTCATGCACAAATGTCTCCTCCTTCAGTAACCACAATGGATGTCGAGGAGAAGACTGGCGAATGGTTTCCATGGTTTTGGATGGGATTTGGATTGTCAGCTGGAATGGGATTTTCTACAGTGGTAATGGTGCTTAAATTAAAAGTGAAGTGGAGGATTAAATTCTTTCAAGTGATCATGGAGGATTTAAGCTATATTATAATTGTTTGCCAAGCTTTTCAATTGGTAAAGGTAAAAATTCAATACCTTTATAGCTGACCTCCTCTATATATTTAAGGGAGGGACCACCTTAAACATATTGTACTACAGCTTTAGTTTTGTAGTACATTGCTTTGCATTCCACTTCTTAAGAGTCACACTTCGCATATATTACAATATGTTTCTGAGTTGAATAAGAACAATCTAAAAAGAAATTTAGTTATTCTCGTAAGTAAAGTGGATAAGGTTATGTGTATTTTCTGTTTTTAATTGTTTGGTAATGAACATATGCACATTCTGTTTTTATTGTTTGAATGTTTTGTATGATGATTATTATATTTTATTTTATGAAATAGTAGTTATATTACTCAAAATTAAATAGTATGATTATTCAAAAAAAAAGTTGGTGGTATGGAAGTATGCCATGAGAATGTCACATTAGGCCAACAATTTAAGAACAATATAAAATTATCAAAACAATCTATAAAAATATAATGCCATTTAAAGCAGCAGCTGTGAAGAGAACAGGCAGAAGAGGGTCTCTATCATCTGGTTGCCTCAACTGCCATCTGGAAGGTCAGGCCTATCTTGAATGGGCTCCTTCTAAGTGATTGTGTTATCAGTGGCTTTTGTAGTTTCTTCCTTTACTAGTTTTTTTCCCCAGGCCAAAGAAATGGCCACAGCCAGCAGAGGAACCTTGTCCACAAAACAAGGCGAAGCATAGTTCACTACTAAAAAGGGGGTCAGTTTGAGACAAAATTATAGTTTTGTCTCTAACTTCCCCCTTTTTTAATAATATTTTTACTTTGTTAATCATGCACCGAAGCATTTGCTTTTTCTTCGATGTACGGCCAAAGAAGGTACAGGTAGAGCTGGAGGGCGTGGCGGGCAAGGGCAGAAGTAAGAGGGATTTAGACACATGTAAGCTTCCCTTTTTGCAGGCGATGGTGAAGGGCACTTCGCGAGCGCCCACCTGCACCCCTGCTATTGTGGGCACTAGCATGGCTGATTGAATGTTTTGTGTTTTTGAAGGTCTTGTGAACGAATCCCTCTATCGGGTTCACATCTGGACTATCAAAACCATTGCACTTTCTCCGGCTGTTGATTGGTACGGAGGGTGTTTATTGCATCCAAGGACTGCCATTCGTTGGGGATAGCACTATTTTTGGCTTATGGGATATAATGCTCACAGGTTTTATTGGTGATAGAAGTACCCAAAGCCGGTGGCGTTAAATGTCGATGCCTTTGTTTGCAACATGCATACAAGATTCTCCTGGTCTTTTTTCCTGCGCACCGTTTGTGGGCAGATGTGGGAAGCCATGTTGTAAAAAGGGCTCTTAGGTATAAAGTTCCATTGTTGTTATGTACATTGGCGTTTCCATTGGAAGTTGTTTCAGCTGTGTGCCAGAGAAATCCATCGCGGCATTAGAGTTTGGAGAGTGACGAGATATAAGGTTTCATTTTTCTTGTTCGGGTATTTTGCTTTTCTTTTTTATTTATTGTATGTAAACCCTAGATTGATAAAAAAATCGCAGCTTTGTTTGAACCCACAGCTTTTTATTTGTGAATGTTGTCATGTTCAGTTAGTACCCTGTTCGCCTAGGGAAAATATTAATAATGTGAAGAAGGTTAAATCAGTGACTGCAAAATTCATATCCTTAGTGTTATTTACTTTTGATTTTAAGCCGCCAAGGATAATGAGTTTGCCAGCTGTTAATGACCAGATAGTTTTAATATAGCTTTTTAAAATTTGTAAACTTCTCAAAACTTTCTATTTTGTTCTCGAGACAGTTTGGGAACTCAAACTCATATCTTATGTGAATGTTTGTGTTACCAGTACCCCTGTCTGAAATGAAACGAGTACGAAACATGCCCGAAATGTCATAGGTGTTTCTAGGACGTTTCTGGCATGTTTTTCAGTTTTAAAAGCTAAAAACATAAAAACAAACTAATTTTTAACATTTATTGCTCCTAAACTTAATCTACCCACCCAAACTTCCTAAAAACACTTCCTAAAAGCTATATAATGACATATTTGGTCCATTCTAAATCATGCACTCTTTTTTCTCTTGCTAAATTCAGTTTTCATTAAGCTAACATTTAACATTGTGAAGAGCAAAGAGACATCAAGGAGCAGCTAATCATTAAACTAATCATGTATATATGAAACATTGAAATTGTAACCATGTTGAATGATGAATCTTTGGAACTTCAATGAATACAAAATATTTTGAGTACTTTATCAGTTATCTCTTATGATCCATGGACAAATTGTTTGAAAATGAGTACTATATATATATTAATTTTAATTGTTTTTAATAATATATTGTACGGACGTTTCCATAACGTTTCGTACCCAAGGTTTTTTTTAAAATCGGCATCCACATTTCGGACACGTACCCGTACCTGTTCCCGGGCAAAGAGGTGAATGTTTATGAAATACAACTTTCTGGTGAAAATTCAGCATACAAACACAAAAGCTAAGATTCTGATTTTATTTTAGAATCTGTTTCAGCTGTATAGTATTTTATTTTGAGCATTCTTATTAATACTCCTGTGCTTTTAAACATACTAATAAGGGAATTCTATTCATGATTCATATGTAGACATTCCTTTTATAGGATGTTTAGACTCAAACTTGTCGAATTCTGAATTGGATATTAAAAGGAATTAGCAGATGCCTTAAGTTAACTGCTTTTAAGATGAGCTCAAGGAACAATACTGTTACAGGTTCGGCCATTGGTACTTGGATCCATTAAAGAAAATGCTCTAAACAAAATGTTCTAGTGCAGGTTAATGACCCTAGCCTATAGGCCCGGGGGAGAACCTAGTTTATGAATACTTCTGAATAGAGCCTATTACCAATCAGATTATAAGCAGAGTCTAGAACAGCCCAGGGCTTATAAGTGGGAATAACATAATTAAGATGCTTATCCTATACCATTTACTCGCTACCTGCTGTATGCCATGTAAAGGAAGATATGATTGAATCTCATTTCCATGCAAGCCCTTTTTGCGAATTGCCAATGTAAGAGAAATGCTCCCCTGCTACTAGATTTCCACCGCTTTTCACAGAGTTTCTTGGGCTTGATACTGGGGGTTTATGTTTCCTTTAAGATAGAGATTTAGACTGTAATACTAATTCTTCCACTCGTAGACTTGTTTGGATACAATATGGGGTTTTTGATCTCTTGGCATAAGGCACGTCCAATTAGAAATCAAGCACATAATGCTGTCCTGTCCTACATCCATCGGCTTTAGTGCATTACTGTCAAATTTTGAACTGACATTCAATTTGGAAAATCAAGCCCTACCATGTTGACCCTATGTTGTATATTTTGTACTTGGAGTTAATAATTAATAAATTCAAGTATAGTGATGATAAAGATAAGTCTTGGTGTCTTAAATATGAATCAATTGTGCATTATAACGAACAAAGCATATGTTACAATGGCTAGTTTCGGTTCTCTTCAGCGGTTGTGAGTGTTATTATTGTACAAAAACATTCAGGTCTAGAAGGATGCCCCCATTTATAATGGAAGTTAGAATCATACTAGCGGCATATCACGACGTGATCATGATTCATAGCTAGTGACCACACTATACTATTACTTTATGTATTCACATGGCTGATGTTAACAGATTCCAACATATCCCTTTAAATGATCCTATGATCCCATGTTCATTATGATTCTCTACTCTCCACGCTTAATTTGTACAATGTTACACTAAACTTGGACTTGAAAAAATTCATCGCTTTTGTTACCATTTTCATTGGTGGAAAGGACGAGGGCATAAGTAATATTCTCAATCCATGCAGACATTTCCACAAACGAAAGGGGTGAGTGTGTCTAGGAAGCAAGAGGGTACATGCCTTGCTGATCTGATTAAAGACTAATTTGAAGATTTAATTATTATTACTTTATGTAGTTGAGTTGAAGGATGATTAGTAATAGCCTTGAAGTGAAGTAACACTGAAATTAATCTTAGTTTGAAGTGGTATATGTGAAAGGTTATGCTGAAGGGATATGTTATTTGATTTAGTTTTGTATAAGTATATGTAATATGCTCTTTCCAATTGAAGACCTTTGGCCTATTTTGTCAACCCAACGGCCAAAGGGTGAACACAAGGGTGACTTAAGTCACAATAAATTAGTATTAAGTCAGGAAATTCTATTGAGCTTACACAGATTTTTAGTCATTTCCAGCAGTGTTATTGAAGATTTGCAGCAGAGAATAAAGCAGTTTGGTGAAGGGTTTGTGGAGCTAGGGCATAAACTGTTATTCTATTTTCTCCATAGGTGGAGTGACTCACTTCTTGGCTAATATGTGGTGTATGTGAGACATTCCAAGTTTGATTTATGTTGTCATTTGCTTATCTGACTTTTATGAATTAAAGCAATATATTTTCAGTATTTTTGGGAGTCTATAAATGCCATTTTCAGACATGTACCTGGCAGCGTATCTGCAGACTTAAATTAATTAACTTCAGACCTATCTAGCTTCAGAAATCAGAGTTTTAATGCATATTTTATCCTCATAATTACATGGGATCAGATCTAAGTGGAATTAGTTCAATATGAATGCTATTTTATATGGTTTTCTTCAACAACCTTAGTCGCACTTCTCATCAAAAATTCAGATTTGCCTTATTAATGATTGCTATATGTTCTACAAATCTGTTTTGGTGAGTTGGGTTTGCCTAAAATCCAACTTGAGTCAAAAATGCCCAAAAGGGGACATTACAGTATATATACATTTTTTGGTTTTGGTTGGAGAGGATGGAGACTTTTTAATGTTATAAAGAGAAGTTCAAGCAATAGCTTTCCTTTCTTATCACCAATTTCAGTTGTTCTGCTCTATATTATATGTTCTTACTGTTAAAGAACACATTCAAATGCAATGTATTCTATCACTGAGAACTTGAGGTAGCAGCTTGAAAAATCTGTATGTCAATATACGCGAGTAGCTTTTATAAATTCCAAGCTACTCTACATCAACAAGAAAAGAGCATCAATCAAAGAAACAAAAGGATAGACGTGAGATGCTCACTTGTGGAAGCAAAACTCCACTTGCCAATGATCGGTGTAAATATCACAGCTAAGAATTGTGCCTAAAAGAAGAATGACACCACCTTTCCCTAATGATTGGGTAGAATTCAAAATTACACTGCCCTTCCATTTGATGTTGAAACTGCAGACAATTTCAAGCTTACTGGTTTTACTTCTTGGAAAAAAAAAACTTTCATTCTTAGTTTTTGTAAAAACTATATTCTCAACGTTTATATTTGGGGTTTCAAGCCCTCAACTCACTATTTTCATTTATACTTTTAGACTTCTTTCATTTTTTGTAAGAGTGGTTTGAGATTTGGCTAGCTTGTTGTCTTTATAAGGTGTCAGAGAACAAGGATTAACTATAATTTGGTTCACGCAATCAGTTCCGATACTTCTTGGCATTGTTCTATGTTCTCTTTCAAAAACCTATTCATCTTGCTGATTATCCTATTCTTGACATACCAATAATTCAGTAACTTATTTATCCATAAGCTAATTCAGGTTTTCCTTCCCTTATTTTCTACATGCCGCTCACTTTTGATTATGTACTTTTAATTCGTAGCTCAATTCATATTCATATTAGCTTGACTTTTGAATACAATATGTCCTGGTTATTTTGGATGGAGAGCCTTTATTACTTAGTTGGATGACTCTTTCTTAATTTGTTTGATTGAGGAGATCCTTTAGTGTGTTCCATACTCCTTTTCATATAAAGGATATTCCTCTCTCTGTCTTGCTAAGAAGAACTAGATTAGAGAGAGTGAGATTTTTGAGAGCACAGAGGGTTTGGAGATCTTCTTCAACCAAAATCACTTTGTGCGCTCTTACTATGTACACTTTCCTTCTTTGTTATTGTGATCATTCAAGTTAGTCTCTTTTCACTTGCTTTTTGAATGTCTCTTTTAAGCTGGTAGATGATTGCTTCGTCTATTGTTTATAAGACCACTATAATTTCTATAACTGGAATGAATCGATATTACATTTTTAAATTGATAGAGATGTCCTTACTATATTTTAAAATACCACAGAAACGTTGAATGTAGAGAATTGAATGCTGGTTTTTTCAAATGGTAGTTTTTCTCTCTGTGAAGAGAAATGTAAGGCAACCAATTTTTATTGATTTCATTCACTTTTCAAAGGCATTTTTCAAGAATAGAGCATTTGCTGGTCTGCGATCTAATAAATATACTTTGTTTTTTCACAGTGCCAAAATCTTACTTGGGCCAGTTTTTCCTTCCAAAATTATGAGGCAGGCTATTCTTTTCTCTCATTGTATGCAAACTTTGATGGATGTGCATGCCCTGTTCTAAATCTCCATTTTGGCACAAATTGGGAGGTTGCTGGTAAACATTGTGTTGGTCTGGCTTGTTGTTCCCACATTGTTCCAAGGCCTTTTCAACGAACCCTATTCAAAGGCCTTTTCAATAAACCCAGCTTCAAGGCCTTTTTCAACAAACTCTTTTTGTGCATATTTGACAATCATTGCAGACAATGAGACCATACTTCTTTCAGGAATTTAGTCAAACAGTTCACATACCAAGTGCATGCTTCCACACTTTTGCAGGATAATCTGCTCTTATCTTGGAGATTTTTCTTGGTAGACTTTCTTTGGCTGTTTTTAAAGATCTAAGCAACTCTGGTGCTGTTTATTTGTTGGATGGATTCGTGCTAATTACAGCTGTTGCAAAATTGATCATGTACATTAATATTACTCGGTCAAAGATGTGCCACTAGCAGATATTAATTGTGTTCTTGATGCCTCGTCATTCATATTTATATTATTTAAATCTTTCATAGTCTAGTTTATTTTTTAATTACATGTAGGATGGTTCTATGTTGCTATTTCAAATGGAGACTTGGTGTTTTGTTGTTTCTTTCAGAACAAACTGAGTCATATATTATCCAAGAAAGACAGTAGTAAAAAGTGGAGACATAGCTCCATTGAGTGGATGGCACATAGCTCATACCAGAGTGGTGAAGTAAACCATAAAAACGTAAGAATAAAACAAAATCTCAAAGCCATCAGCTTTCAAAAATCATTTGGTTTTCAAAGAGTGCTTCTTTCCAACAAATGTGGTAGAGGTAAGTATTCTTAGAATCTAGCTAAAGTTATTATTACAAACTGAGATTTTTACAAACTGTGCTTAAGTAAGCCTTTTTGGTAAGCCTTTGCCTACCGTAAAAACTTTGTTAAAGAATGAATCGGGCAGGAAATATGGGTTTGAAAGAGTGCGAGTTAATCTACACACAGTTTATTGTCTGAACCAAACAGTATTTTTTTTTGCGCCACAAGCCTTCTATTCATATGAAGCCTTTATGATTACATTGAATTTTGGCTTCATCCATCCTCATTTGGAAAAGGTTTCATGATGATTGACAGCTTTATTTCTAAGCCATACTATATTCGTCCAGATTGCTTGTTTGAATCTATCTCTGTGTTCCACCATATTTGGACACATGTTTCTATCAAATCATAAAAATGATTTGCCTTATAATTTAAAACTTGTCATTGGTTATTGAATATATTTCAATACGTTTGAATGTGTGTGGAGCTGTCATTCATTCCACTTCATTGTAATTCAGACTAGTCTCATATATCTGTGTTTAGAACTTTAGGGATGAGTGAGAATTTTACAATATGCTTATCATATGGTGTAAATGGTATGGCGAGTTAAGGTGATCACATTTAGTTGGAAGTGATGGTTTTGACTTCATAATGTTAAAAACATAAATATTTATCTTGGATCCAGGTTGTAACAAGTTTTATCACAGATTTTCGTCCCCATCTCGTTTGGTCTTTTGGAACAGGTTATTTTCCTGCAACCTTTTGTGAGAGGAGTTGAAAGATTGAAATATTGGTGTAGCTTATAATCCTAAAGATTACCTTTATTTTCTAGTTCCCCTTGCTGGAATGAGAAGCCATGAAGCTTAGTGTTTAGGAAAATATAATGTTTGCTTCATTTCTCTTTGAAAGCAACTAACAAGAATATATCCCCCTTTGCATAACATGCAGCAAAATTTTGTGGAGATTCTTCTTCACATAATTTCATGGATTTAAAACAAAATGAATCGACAAAGTCTGTAAATGCATCCTAAATTGTGGAGATCCTTCTCCACATGATTTGTGGAATGAAAACATAATGAGTTAACAAGTCTAACAAGTCATGCAAATTCATGATAGAGTTCACCATTTTTTTATTAGGGTGTATACTCTCTTATTTATTGTTATGGATTGTTTCTCCTTATACCCAACAATGAAATATGTATATGCAAGGATTATTTGTTATAAAGAAGAAGTCAACAATATTATCACGAGTCGATTAGGGATTGGATACATGCAAAGGGAATCCATCAAAACCTGCAAGGAATGGTCTGGACCATGACCTTCAACACGCCTATTTAATGATAGGTGTTCATTTGAGACAAATTTTCCAGACCTTCTAATAAATTTCTCAAAGTCTTTTGACATTTCACTTGAATAACTTGAAAATGAAAGGATTCCCGAGCGCTAGAATATTGGATACGAGTCAATAAATGAATCCTCTCTTGTAGTGCCTTCAATTTTCTTTGATAGATGTCCATACCCTATTTCAATGCTCCCATTTTAGCATAGGTTGGGAGAGTGTTGGCAAAGTTTGTGGATGATGTATGAAATCTCCTTTCATTCGGTTAGGAATTCTAAAAAGGTTTTAAGTTTGCCATACAATTACCCATACTTGGCATTCTGAATTTCCTTAACATCCAACTACTAGTGGGAATCTGAGCTCCCTTTGGTGCGGACAAAAGAAGGCTTAAGCTACTTAGACATTTTTTTTTCCTGGAATATAACTTCGATACTCAAACAAGGAATTTTTTTCTTTTTATAGGATATATATAGTTAATTCCATATTTATGGAATTTTAACTATTGTATTAGAATTTGTCTCATATATATTGAAGATACATCTTTTGGGGCTATAGATCTTGATTGCTACTTCCAAAATGACTCCTAATCAATTGTCTGAGGGCCCTCTATAAAGGAATTCATTCTTGCCCATCATATCTCTTTTAAAGGTGTGCAAAAGGATGCTAAATTTAAACAAAGAGTTCCAAAATATATAATTAAAGAATAAAATTTTACTCTCTAATGCAGACTCACTTCAAGGGGTCACTCTGAAAGTTGCTTTCTAATGAGTGTCTTCTTGTTGTAAGAGCAATGTGTAGCTTATATGATTGGTTTACCCATTGACTACAAAATGATCACTTTAGTATGATTCTTTCCTCTTGAAATTTTGAAACTTTTGATTTGAGTTTTATCTTGTTCTTCCTCCACTAGTGATTATAGCACATACAAAAATTGTTCTTCATATTGGGTGAACTAGGTTTGGTCATGTCGTTGGTAGCCAACTATTGGCAATTAGCATTTATGATTATGTAATCCTCGGAATACATGCACCCTTAATGCAGGCTTCAAATTTGATAGCAAAGTCATAAAAAAAAAATCAGCTCCATAACATGCCTATACTTAGTATAATTATAAACATTACACAATACGTAGGGTAGAAGGTTTTTGTTCTTATACTGAAGTAATAAAACTAAAATAATCTTCGAAAATTGACAAAAACCTACTTCTTTTTTAATGATCTCTATACATTATAGAAGTAGTCCCATTCGATAAACAAGGGGAAAATGCTGTCAAACATATTGATTTGTAAATCTATTATCACCCCCTCTGCCCATTCAACATAGATAAAATTCCAAGGATTTTTCATTGGGTCATGTTTGGGTATACCCAACAATGATATATTTTTTTGGATGCCTTTATCAAAGCATAACATCACTTGTCTTGTATATGTTTCCAAATTTCTTGTACAATACATAGAAAGCCAATAAATTTAAGGAATGGTATGAAAGTGACCTCTCAGAAAACACCATTTGTCTTGTCCACAACATTCTTCTTCCATTCTTGGATAAGGTTTGAAGCATCAAATTATTCATCAAATATAATAGAGCTTCCCTCTTGCTTATCTCATCGAACCTTTTTGGTAGGAGGATAAGAATCCAGGTCCTCCAAAACCTATTCAATGTCATCCTCAAGTCTTTTTGCCAATGTTCTTGAGAAATCCTCTCCAATCACTGTTCTAAGCAAGCAGAAATTCTGAGCGCCATGTGCCATTGTAAAAGTAGGAAGAATCCATCCATGTTTCTGTAGATACTCTGCAACTTGGCACTCAAACATATTTGGTTTTGTCTTTCAATGAAGAGGCAACAAGGGGGAACTTTTTGAATTTTTGTTGTGACTGGGTCTTGCTTCGATGGCGGATCCATCTAGGCTGGCTCCTGACCCCCCACTTGATTTCGCTGACGTATATGTCGGCTCCTGGCTCTTTGAAACCTACATACCTTGGAAAACTTCAACCTCAGAGCATTGATGGGACTTTTGTCTCTACAAATCCCTGCCTCGATTATTGAAGCTACACAAGCCTCTAGGGAATTGTTGTTGATCAACAAACTTATGGGCCCCAGACCGCCCATGGAAGAGATTCGCAAATGGGTTCATATTAAATGGTTTTCTTGTGGTCCGGTGGATATTGCTTCCCTTTCCAATGGTTTCATGTTGTTTACTTTCTCACATAAAGAATATTTTTCCTATGATCTATTGGGTGGACCATGGTTTTTTGGAAGGAGAGGATTCTATATTCATCATTAGACACCTAGATTCAATGTTAAAACTGAAACAATGTCCCAGGCTCTGATCTGGGTTCGTCTTCCCGACCTCCCCTTGGAGTTTTGGCACTTTGTTGTCATTGAAGACAGCCCGCTCCATTGGTTATCTAATAGCAGTGGATCAAGCCACCAAGGCGGGCTCCAAATTCATACATGCCAGATTTTGTGTCAACGCTGACATTAGTTCGCCTCTTTCATCCTCCATTGATCTTCACTCTGAGTTGGGAACTTGGGTGCAACCCATTGAATACGAATATATTCCTCAAGCTTGCTCTAGCTGCAGAAGCATCGAACACCATGCCCAGGCTTGCCCTTCCAAGCCAGCCCAAATTCCTAAAGAGAAGGCTCGGTCATCGTTGCACAAAGGTAAGTTCATCCCTAAATCTACAAATGTTATTAGTACTTCTAAACCTTTTGATGTTCTTTCGGAGGAGAGTGTTCTCCCATCGGTTTCTATTCCGCTTCTCCCTCCTTCCTTGTCCCCTTTGGTGGTTTCGTCTGTCTTTGTTATGCTTCCTCCTTCCCGTTGGTGGTTCCCTCTTTGTCGTCTGTTGTTTATGTTCCGCTTCCTCATCCCCTTCTCTGTTCGCTCCTCCTTCCCCCTCTTCTTCTCTTCCTTTTTCTTCTGTCTTGACCCTGTCTTTCTCTCCTTCTTTGGACATTCCTCTTACCTTCCCTCTTTTTAGCTCTTCCCCTTCTGCCTCCTATCCTCCTCTTGATAATGAATACTTGAAAACAATATTTGACACAGAAGCTTTGCACAAAAACAAGATGGTGCTTGTGTATTTTATTAATATCAAAATCAAGCATTACAGAAAAATGAGAGAGCTGCAATATTTATAGATATTGGACAACTTCTATCTCATCCACAATATATGGAAACAAATCATCTAATCTGAGAAAATATGTAGAAATAGCATATTGCCCCTAACTGCCCCTATTGCCCCTCATGGAAATCATCCGGGAACAAAATATGCAAGATAGAACATGATCCCACAAACATTGGGATGAGAACACTATCACTTAGTTAACTAACAACTAAGGATAACTAATACCTATTTACATAAGTTTAAAGTATTTAAATTAAATACTTTAACTTATTACATTTATTCAAATATCAACTAATGATGAATTAAGATAAGTTTTATTCCTAACATTCCCCCCTTAATTTAGCATGGTCTCAAGTGAACAGGAGAGAAATTCTCTAAAACCCTCAAATTTGTCTCAAGCAAGTGACTTTGTGAAGACATCTGCACGTTGCATATCTATTGGGCAATATTGGAGCTGGATGTTGTTGTTCTGAACATGTTCATGAATGAAATGTACCTGTACCTCAATGTGTTTGGTGTGCTCATGAAAAATTGGATTCCGAACAAGTTTTACTACTCCTTCGTTATCAACATGTAGGATAGTTGGATCTTTTTGTGGTATTCCCAATCCTTCAAGTATACGTCGGAGCCATATCGCTTCACAGATAGCTCCACCTGTTACGTGATATTATGATTCTATGGAGGACCTTGAAACACAAGTCTTCTTCTTACTCCCCCATGATATTGGTCCAGATCCCAAAAAGAATACAAATCCTGAAGTGGATTTCCTATCATCTATGTTTCCTGCATGATCTGAATCTGAATATCCTGTCAAGAAGAAGTTATTATTCTTCTTGTATTCTAGGCCATAGTCCATAGTTCCTCTGATGTACCTCAGTATCCGATTTGCTGCTTTCCAGTGAGAAACCCTTGGTTCTTGCATGAACCATGAAAGATAGTTGACTGCATAGCTGATATCTAGCCTAGTGTAAGTCAAGTAGATGAGACTCCCGATCAATTGTCGATAGAGAGTTGCATTTACTTGTGGTGATGGATCTATTCGAGATAGTTGAAGTCTTGTCTCCATAGGTGTGGAAAATGGCTTACAATCCATCATATTGAATTTCTCGAGTGTTGTCTTGGCGTATTTCAATTGTGACACAAAGATATGATTTTCTCTTTGCCAAACTTCAAGTCCAAGACAATAATGCAGAAGCCCAAGATTGGTCATGTCAAATGATCATGTTAGATCTTTCTTTGTTGACTCAATCATCCTCACTGATCCTCCAGTGATGACTAGATCATCGACATATACTACAACGATCACTATCTCCCCCCCTTGCTTTTTGAGATAGATATTAGGATTGTATGGACTCCTGTTGAATCCATGTTGAATGAGATGCTCATCAATTTTTATGTACCATGCCCTAGGAGGCTGATTTAGACCATATAGTGATTTTATGAGTTTACATACCTTTTCCTCTTTACCTGATATGACAAAACCTTTTAGTTGAGTCATGTAAACTTCTTCTTGTAAATCACCATTAAGAAAGGAACTTTTCACATCCATTTGGTGTATTTTCCAACCAAATTGTGCAGCTAGAGAAAATATTAACCTGAAAGTTTTTATCTTAGCTGTGGGAGCAAAAGTCTCCTCATAATCAATGCCTTCTTTTTTAGCATATCCCTTAGCAACTAGTCTAGCCTTATGTTTATCAATTTTTTCGTCTGCTTTGTACTTCATTTTGAAGATCCATCTACATCCAATTGGATTTTTCCCTAGTGGAAGATCTGTAAGTTGCCATGTATTATTTTTCATAAGTGACTTATATTTTGCATCCATAACATCTTTCCAAGGTTTAGATTGTAGGGCTTCTGAAACTAAGGAAGGCTCAATAGTTTCAACAACTTTACTCATTAAGGCCAAATTGACCTCATTTCGAGCCATACTGCGAGTCCTCATTCCAGTGGTAGATGTGTCGGGGACACTATTTAATTTTCATCTCTAATCATACTTGTATACCATTTAGGCATACTTTTTGTGGTTCATGTTGGAGGTTGAATTTCACCATCTTCCCCATCATCACTTTCCGTCATCAAAGTGATTACCATCCTCTGTTTTCACTGTAGGGATGATATTTTCATCATGTGAGTGTATGGAAGGAGCATCTACTTCTTTATTCTCAAATAACTCAACATCCTGACTAGTGTATACCCTACTTGTTCTTGGATCCATAAGTCTGTAGCCAAGTGCTTCATCACTGTATCCTAAGAAGATAAGTTTTTCTGATTTCATATCAAGCTTAGTTCTTTGTTTCTTAGGAATGTGCATACTTGCTTTACATCCAAAAACTCTAAGGTGTGAAATAGATGGTTTATGCCCTAACCATGTTTCTTGTGGTGTTATTCCATTAAGAGCTACAGTAGTGGGAACTCTGTTTAGTAAATAGACTTGTCGTTTTAGCTGTTTCGGCCCAAAATGTTTTTGATAAACCTGCATCATCAATCATACATCACACCATATCCATGATAGTACGATTTTTCCTTTCAACAACACCATTTTTTTGCAGTGTGTGAGGAGGATCCATTTGACGATGAATGCCATGTGTTTTCAAAAAATCATTGAACTCATTGCTGGTGTATTCTCCCCCTCGATCTGAGTGGAGTGTTTTTATTTTCCTACCAGAACTCTGTTTCAACAAGGGCTTTGAACTTCTTGAAAGTTTCAAAATCTTGGTCTTTTGTATAAAGACAATATATCCACATTTTTCTTGAAAAATCATCAACAAAGAGCATGAAATATTGAAACCCAGAGTGGCTAGGTCTCATTGGTCCACACATATCGCTATGCACCAAGTCAAGTTTTTCCTTAGCCCAAAATGTACTATGTTTGAATGGTGCTCTATTTTGTTTTCCTGCCAAACAATGTTGACATTTATCTGTACCCTTTTTTAGAGGTGGTAAACCCCTAACCATGTTGTATTGATGAAGTGTATCAAGATAGCCAAAACTCACATGTCCAAGTCTTCGATGCCATAGTTGAGCTGATGATGTATCCTTTGCTACAAGTGCTTGATCATTTCATTGAAAAAAATCCAACTAAAATATTATTCCTACATTCAAATATTTTGCAACAATTTTGGAGCTTCATGACTTATCTTGAATTAGGCACATCTTTTTACTGCCTTTACAATCAAAGTCAATTTTGAGATTGTGATCTAATAATTGACTCATGGATAACAATATTTTTTGTTAAACTAGGGACATAAAGAACATATGTAATTTTACAATTATGATGCCCAAGTGGTAGTGAAATGGAACCAATGCCTTCAACACTATATGATGTATCATCACCCAAAGAGACATGATTTTTGGTCCTCAGGTGTTTTACTCATGGTGGAATGGCCAAGGCCCAAAATCTATCAAAAATCCTTTATCTTTTGTCCTAAGTTGTACTAACAGGGTCGACATACAGAAGATTTGACTTGTAGGAATATGGTAGAATAGCAACCCCACTCATTTACATTGCTGAAAAAGATAGGAAGTGCCTTTCATTGGACATTGAATAGCCATCTAAATCCTGTTGAGCAGCTAACAGGAGGCCATGTTGCAGCACCCCGGTTTCTTGGCTACTCCCAACTTCTCAAAAACCTTCATTGTTGAATGTGATGCTTCAGGATCAGGATTGGGAGTAGTTCTGTTGCAGGAACCAAGACCAATTGCATTTATTGAGTCACCAGTTCAATAGGAAAAGACCACTTGATGATCTTGTTGGAATGTGTTGTACCAATTTTTTTTTTAACTCATGTCCTTTTCAACCACAAATAATACATTTTTGTTGGTCCTTTTGGCCTTGTTGAGTTTTTACCTTATTTTCATGTTTTGGGTACTCAGCTAGCTCACAGATTTATCTTATCATCCTCAAACTGATGGGATTAAAGAAGTGGTCAACAAATTCTTAGAGGGGTATTTACGTTGTTTTGTATCAAATAAGAAAGAAAGGTGGATTAAATGGCTACCATTGGCAGAATGGTGGTATATAACACATCTTCACATACTCTTCTCAAATGAAGTTGTTTTTTGCATTATATGGTTACCATCCACCTTCTAGCACTTCCTCCTTGATCCTGCAAACTAAGGTCAGAGATCTGAGGAACACATTCAACATCAACAATGGTTTTGGCTATTTTGAAGGAGAATTTTCATTAGCACAAAAGCTTGAAGTGATGCAACAAAGCAGATACAGTGTTCTCAAAACATTTTGAACTTGGTCTACAGTTTTTGTACGTCTCCAGTTCAAATAGTTGTCTCTAAAGCAACAGAAAAGGAAAACAAACTTGCTACTAAATTTTTTGGCCCTTATTTGTTTACAAAAAATGGCTTGTTGCTTATAAACTTGTTGCCTCCATCTTCACACATACACCCTGTATTCCATGTTTCATGCCTGAAGAAGGCTATTGGACATAAATTTGAAGCCCAGACAGAGTTACCAGAACTTGACGAGGAAGGAAGAATCATTTTGGATCCAGAGAAGATTCTAAAACATGTACTGGTGCTGAGAACTGAGACATTGTGAATATCTGATCAAGTGGAAGAATGTGAGCATAGAAACAACCTGGGAGGATGAAGTTTTCTTAACAACATCAAATTATTATTCAATTTTGAGGACAACGTTGGTTTGGATAAGGGCATGCTACGCCCTTAACCTATTGCTTGTATAAGGTTGAGTAGCCGATCTTGTGGCTTACCATAAAAAATTTAAACTTTTCATGCTTAATAGGTCAGCCATTGGTGATGGCCAAGCATATGAATATATAATAGGGGATTATAGGTAGTATTTCATTATCATTTTGAGCATTTGAGTCTTATTAATGGTTTGGGAGGTTGCCCCCTCGAAGTGTTGAATCTATTCTAATTGCATATTGAGAAAATCATTATTATTTGAAATTTGCTATTTTGGTGTTCCTGTTGCTCTTAATTTGAATTATACAATAATTTTTCACAATTGAACCTGTTACAAATTTGGCTCTGTGGCTTATTTGCAAAAAAATGGCTATCTTGGCCGATTTGAAAAAAATAAAATTTTGGACTATGTGGCCTCTTTTGAAATACAAACAAGCTCTAATTTGTTCAATTTTTACAAAACAAATTTTATTAAAAGTTGTACCAAGACATAGAGCTCTCAAAAACACACACTTTAAAAAAACGACACCTCAATCTGAGGCACCAGTTGAAAATTATGGCTCTTTCAAGATACGAAATCAATATCTTTCCGGGCCCCTTTCCAAAAATGGAAAAAAAAATTCCTTCTGTCAACCGCTTTGCCTATGCGTTATAATAACCCTTGGCCGCAATTTTCTTTTATTGTTTCTCTTTGTATGCAGGTATTTTTTTGCTTGGAGGTAACTTGTTCTTCCTTCTTCCAATGCAACTTTTTTTATTGCAGATTGCAATTCTTCTCCACATTCAATTTGTATTCTTCATTTCGGATGCAAGCACGTTAGAGATCGTTGAAATATTATTTCTTCTACTCCTCCGGAAGGTGCAGGTTCATAGAGAAACTTCCACATTTGATTGGATCTCCTTTTTTTAAATGCTCAAATACAGAGAAGAGGAAGAAGAATACAAAGTATAGAGAAGAGGAAGAACAAGTAATGTGGGGAGCTTGAAAAAAATCTTGGGTCCCCACAGATCAAAAACATTGTATATCTTTTTTTAAAAATGATTCCAATTTAAAAACATAAATTACAGGTACAGATATTTTTTTAAAAAAAAACAGAGAGTGAAACAATGTCATCTTTTGCAAGAGAATCACATCTAGGTCTGCAAGGGCCTGTGATTGAACTCAAGGTGTTCTTCAACTGCAAATGAACCATGAACTGGAGTGTGGATTTGGGTAGGGGCTGTGAAATGGCTGGGGGAAGCTATGGCTCCACCTGGCTCTGTAATTTCTCCAGATCTCCCTAAACTTCCCTAAAAACTCCTACAGTCCTCTCTGGATCAGAATACTGCTCTGATACCATATCTTGACAATGAATACTTGAAAACAATATTTGACACATAAGCTTTGCGCAGAAACAAGATGGTGCTTGTGTATTTTATTAATATCAAAATCAAATATTATAGACAAATGAGAGATCTGCAATGTTTATAGATATTGGACAACTTCTATCTCATCCATAATTTATGGAAACAAATCATCTAATCTGAGCTAATATGCAGAAATAACATATTTCCCCCAACTGCCCCTATTGCCCCTCATGGAAATCATCCGGGAACAAAAATATGTAAGATAGAACATGATCCCACAAACATTGGGATGAGAACACTATCACTTAGTTAACTAATAACTAAGGATAACTAATACCTATTTACATAAGTTTAAAGTATTTGAATTAAACACTTTAACTTATTACATTTATTCATATATCAACTAATGATGAATTAAGCTAAGTTTTATTCCTAACACCTCCTTCCTCCCCTTCCCTTTGTGAGTTTCTTGAGCCTATCCTTCGTCACATTCCTTTTTTCCTATCTGTTGACCTTGATAATGCTCGCTCCCCTCTTTGGGAGAATGTAATCATCTCTCCTTCCGCTTCACTTTTAGTTGATAACAGTCCTGCAAAGAATACTAGAAATAGCACAAAATCAAAAATTGATGTGGGCCCTAAAAAAACTAAAGGGAGACACTCAAATCAAGCAAAACTTTAGGAGGAAGCATTTCTCAATATAACTCAAGGAACACAAGGACTGTTTTCCATCCCAAGTGGAGGTAATCCAAAAAGAAATGAATATTTTCTCTTAGAATGTTAAGGGATTAAACGCTCCCTGGAAAAAAAGAATCCTTAAAGATTTTAGACCCAAACATTGTCCTAATTTCTTGATACTTCAAGAAACCAAGTTGAAAGAGGAGAATATGCTTCATAAGATCTAGCCCAATGCCTCATTTGTTTCATAGGAGTCTACTGATAATGTTGGAGGTTTGAGCACTTTCTAAAACCTGAAAATTCTCTTTGGGGAATGTATCATTAAGACCCCCCATTTTTGGGGAATGTTTTTCCAAGAGATTGGTTCAAATCTAGGTTAGATTTCTGTAAATATATATGCTCCCTAACATTTAATCTTAGAGAGAGAAATTTTGGAAAGATTTGTTAGATTTTTGATATTCCTATAAGCATATGTCATGGCTTATAGCTGGAGATTTCAATACTCCTCTTTATATAAATGAGAAACAAGGAAAAAACCAGTGTCGGCACTAATAACTCTGAAGCCCTTGCTAAATTTATCAAAATGGGGGAATTTTTTGATATTGATCTTCACGGAGCTACCTATACTTGGTCAAACAGACGTCTTAAAAAAAATCACATTCAAATTAAATTAGATAGAATCCTTGTTTCTATGGATTGGATTACATTCTATAATAATTTCTACTTGCAAGATCTACCTAAGATTGCCTCATATCACTACCCTATACTCATCACTGCCTCACAAGCTCAAAACTCAAAACATCCCCCATTTCGTTTTAAGTTGGCTTGGTTACAAAATCATCAGTTAGAAACTCTTATCAAGGATTGATGACAGACTGAAATACAAGGCTCAACTATGTACAGGTTCGCTAAGAAGCTCAATTTTACTAAGAATAAGCTTAAAATTGGAAAACTTGGGTTTTTTTAGATATCCGTGGGAGAAAATATTTGCTAACTCTTAAGCTTGATTCTATATAAGAGGAGATTGGATCGAAGGAAGATCCCCTCAACTTCATCAGTAGGAGCTTTCCCTTCTCAGTGACTACCACAATACCCTTATGAAGAAGAAATCTGTTGGCGTTAAGGTCTAGAGCCATCTAGCTTTAACAGGGAGACCGCAATAGAAAATTCTTCCATATGACTATTACGAAACATAAAAGCAGAGATAAAATCAAAGATTTGGTCACTATTGATGGTGCCTACGTAAATAAAGAGGAAGAAATTACTATTGAATTAATTAATTATTATGCTAGTCTCCTGCATGAGGGCCCTCCCCCAAGGGAAGAGGATTGCCAAGAAATGCTCCAGCATATACCAAAGCTTATTAATAATGTTATGAACACCAAACTCACCTAGCCCTTCTCACTGGAAGAAATAAGAAAATTCATTTTTTATATTAAAAGAGATAAATCGCCTGGTCCTGATGGTTTCCCTGTGTGGTTTTTTCATAATTTCTGGCACATTATAGATTTTGATTTGAATGCTATTATCCTAGAGTTTTAATAGAAATACCTTCTTTTAAAGGAATGGAATAATATGTTTTTTGTCCTTACGTCTAATTCTATGGGATCCAAATTGATTTCTAACTATAGGCCCATTAGTCTTTGTAATACCTCTTATAAGATTATAACAAAAATGCTTGCATCTAGGCTAATACCTTTGATGAATAGCTTAATTTTGGAAATACAAAATGGGTTTATAGGAGGTAGGTTGATACAAGGAGGCATCATTTCTGTCCATGAGGTGATGAACTCTAATTCTCTTAAAAAAAATTCTAGTATGATCATCAAACTTGATATGTAAAAGGCATTTGATAGAGTTAGCTAACCCTTCTTACTTCGGGTCTTGGAGAAATTTGGTTTCGGGGAGAAATGGAGATCCTAGATTTTTAACTATATTTCAACTCCTAAATTATGCATTCTCATAAACGAAATCCCTAAAAATTACTTCCCCTCCAATCATGGAATCATACAAGGGGATCCTCTATCTCCCTTCTTGTTTATACTCATGGTTGATACTCTTAACAGAGCTTTGGAAGTAGCTAAAAGCAATGGTAGCATCAAAGGCATCACTAGTACTTCTAAGACCCCAAAAACTTCACACATCCAATTTTTTGATGACATTATGTTGTTGGGTATTGCTTTAATTCAAGAAGTAAAGGTTTATAAGTGTATTCTGGATTGCTATCAAATAGGTTCTTATCAAAAGATAAATTTTGGGAAAAGCAGTGTTACTTTTATTAATACCCTAGTCAGCAGACAACGAAAGATTGTTGACATCTTTGGCTGCAGTATTATGGTCCTCCCATCTTCCTATCTCGGGCTCCCACTTTTTCTGGTAAGACAAACTAAGATTCTCTAGAATTATGTTATTAATATATTCAAAAAGAAACTTGTTGGCTGGAAAGGCTCCCTCCTTAGTCAGGCTAGAAAGCTACAGCTAGTTAAGGCCACCTTGTAGAATCTATCGATTTATTTTATGTCTCTTTTGAAAATGCCTGCAAATGTGGTAGTTGTTATTGAAAAAATCTAAAATATATATTTTGGTAAGGATCAGAAGAAAGAAATAGAATCCACTTAGTTTCTTGGAAAGTAGTTTGTAAACCTACTATTTTAGGGGGTTTGGGCTTGCGTAGAATTGTTGAAATGAATGTTATTATGCTCACAAAAGTAGGTTGGGAAATTACTAACAATGGAAAATCCTCTTGGACTCAGACAGGGATCTCTAAATCCCTTTCTTCGGTAGAAGACTTTTATGATGAAAACATTCCAAATGGTTCGGGTATTTGGAACTCCATCAAAATCACCGAAAACTTGATTTAGGTAGACACTAGATGGAAATATGGCAATGGTAATAAGGTCACCTTATGTACTGATAAATGGATCAGAGACAATGCTTTACTTATTGGCCCCTCCTGGGACCCTATAAGATCGAGGATAATTCGAACATGTGGTACTTATGTATCAAATTATACTGATAGATCCTCCTTATACCCATGTTGGTCCATACCCATTTTGGAGGGAGCGAGTTGTCATCAACTTCAATTAATTGAAAACCTGAAGCTTTTATTGGCACATCACTTCTTTCCTATTTCTTCTATGGAGGATGTTAGAATCTGGCCTCTTTCTGTTTCGGGTTCTTTTTCTCTTAAGGCTGCCTATCTTTCTCTTCATCAAGTATGGTCACCTCAAGTTATCCCTAAACTTAGTTTTTTCACTTGGTTGGCTTCAAGATATGCCTTCCTCTCAGGAGAAAACCTAAAACGACGGTGTTACTCTCTACCTACTAGTTGTGTGTTGTGCCTTAATTTTATTCAATCTTTGGCCCATTTACTCTTTCATTGTAAATTCTTTGTCAATGTTTAGAGTCTCTTCCTTAATATTTTTGGAGTGTCTTAGGTCTTTCCTAAGTCTATCCCGGAGATTTTCAATTAGTGGGTTCCCCTCTTTCAATAAAAAATCATCAATCTTTCCTAGAATTTTATCCTTCCTCATACACTTTAGAACATCTGGAAAGAACACAACAGAAGAATTTTTAAGGATCAACACAGTTCTCCTCAGTATATCTTCACTTTGGTGACAACATGTCTACAAGAAAATCTTAATTGTTGTATTTGGAAATAACATAAATGTAAAATTATTCTCAGCATGGATAGAAAATGGTTGCAACAACTTCAAATACCCCTCCAGCCTCATAAGTCAATAGCTTTAAGGGCTAATACTATCTGGAACCCTCCCCCATTATGATGGCTTAAATTCAACTTGTATGGAACTTTTAAAGGTAATCCAGGAATTTCTAGTGGAGGTGTTGCTATTAGAGACTAACTGGGACAACCAATGGAATCCTCTGCTTCCTTTTTTGACCTAGAATCAAATCACAGAGCTGGAGCTCTTTCCATTTTAAAAGGGTTGGAACTTGCTGCTAATTTTGGTAGGATCAACATAATTGTGGAAAGTGACTCCTTAAATCTGATTAATCTCCTTAATAATAAGGGTATCGCCAGCTGGACTATCAGCAATATCATATCGGATATAATATTACTCCAATCTCAATTTAGCAACGTTCAATATCAACATGTTTATAGGGAAGGAAATAAAGGGGTTGATCTTCTTTCTAATATTGGGGTCTCTCAACAGAAACAACAATCTTGGATCGGGAATCTTCCAAAAATATTACTAAAAGCCTTTAAGGATGACTATTCTGAAAATCACTAAGTATAGCAATATTTTAATAAGTAATACTTCTCATCATTTTTTAGGCTTTATATTTTTTTGGACACGTGCTTATCTCATTGTCGGTGATGATCCCATTTATGATTATTTGAAATATCGTCTCCTTGATTTTATAAGTCGCACGTGGGAAGCCAAACATTTGAATTTTTATCCTTCAATGAAGAATTATAATAATAATTGTGAATTGTCCCTCTACTAGTGAGAACTTGTCAAAAGGGGCTCGGGTTTATTTACTTATGACTATGATATGAAATTAATTCAAGTCATTTTTCTTCTCAATTTCATGTCTCTGCAAAAAATGGGGGGCTCTCTGGTTCAATTAGATCTTTTCGATTGTCAAGAACTGAAAAAGGACGAAGGAGTTTGGAAAATTCTTATGGAGAAGGGGGTCGCGATGCTCATTAAAAGACTCTAAGGGCACTCTGTTTGTGGTTTCGAGTAGTGTTTTGTCTTCCTAGAAGTAGGGCCAAGTTAAGGTGGGAAAAACTAAGTTTCCTCATGGACCATAAATGACCACATGACAACCTCCAACCAACTCAAGAGAGATCATACCATGACTCTTCCTAGCAAACCAAGCAACAGGACCTCCTAGAACTCATCAAATCTTGACACTACCAATCAACCTTCATGTGTGACCATTGAATAACACCACATGGAGACTCACATGACATCATGACACCATGACACCATTTTCCATCAATGGGGTTGACATCAATGATAACACAAACACACAATGGCCAAAATCCAGAGTTTGATATGGAGGCAGGATCATTTTTATCCTTATTTTTCTCATGATCCTTGTTATTATATTTTCTATCTTTGTTTGAAGCCTTTTGTTTCTCATGTCTAAAAAGTAGAGAATACGGTTTAGAGGGATTTAATGCACCCACTTGAATAAGCTTGTATTTCTCTAGAGTTAAATCAACAAAAAAATTATTCAAGGATGGTATGGTCCATGTGATTCCCATAATGCTCCTAGTGGCATGAAAGGTATAAATGAATAAAGAATAGTTGGAACCAAATTTGGAAAGGATGGAAAGAACCAATTGATCATCCATTTTTTTATGTGACATAGTTTCAACTAGAACCTAAGTGATTTGAATTTGGCGAAGAAGTCCTGAATCATGTCAAAGTGCATAATAGACCATAGGATTCATCACTTAAGTTCTACTACTTCACCTTCTTTGTATTTGGTATCAATTTTGTTTATGTACCCATGGTGATCCAGTGCAATCCTTTACTCCTCAATAGGATTTTTATTTTGACTTTCCGCTCGTGATAGTTGAACAGTGTAAGAAGCAAAACATGAGAGTTATCCATTGTAGCAAGTGGTAGTTTGTTGAACTGAGTATTTTAGAAAGACTTGGATATGCAACCCCTATGAAACTACATAGGTCAAAATTTATAAGAAAAAATAATATCACCAATGCATAGAGCTTGAAAAATATCGCAATTTCAAACACACTACACCTGAAATGGAGCTCTCGACTAAAATGTATGAAAGTTTGAATTTTCTTGCTTGTAAGAAATAATCTCTGCTTTGCATAAAAAATTAGTTTGCAAAAGTTTGCACAAACTTTATGATGGAAATTTTAAGAACCCTTGAGTTGGTAAAACCAAGGGATTAACTCCTATGTGACCAGGGGATAAGGGCTAGGAAGAGTGCATATCCCCTTTAATGATGTCACTTTACACTATGATGTGATTGGGGGAGTGATGTCACTACCAAAATGAACCCATTTTGCCAATGAATAATGTCACCTTATCTGTGTCTAAATTTGACGCATGCACACATGTCAGAGGAGTATTCACCTTACGATATGCCTTTTTAAAAACCTAAAAAAATAGTTGTCGGGGTTTAGAACTTATTGAGCACCTTTGAAATCCCAAAAAACATTTTCGGGGTTTGGAAATTACAGAATAATTTCAAAAAATTCAAAAACATTGTCGATGTTTACACCTTAATTAACACCTCATAAATCCTCAAAAACATTGTTGGGGTTTGGCACTTTTCAAACACGTTCGAAAACTTGAAAAAAAAAATTAGAGACTTTCACTTGACAAATAAGGTGTGGGACCTAAAATGTGTTTAACACGGTTTGGGAACCCGAAAGGTGTCAGACCCTAAAGCATGTTATTTATGTGTCGAAACCTGAAACATGTCAAATAGGTGGAAAACCCTGAATATTTAGGTGTTGACTAGGGTTCAGAGATTTGATTGCAGCCTAAAAGTTTTGTTAAAATGTTGAGATATCACAAAGTCCTGGAAACCTAAAACATTGGGAATTGACCGTGGTTTGGAGATTTGACCACATATTTTTGGTTCTAAGTACTAAGATGTCCTAGATTCCTAAAAACCTGAAACACTGGGTATTAACTAGGGTTTGACCGTAGATTGTAAATTTTGTGTCAAATTGTTGAGATGTCCTGAAATCCTAAAAAACTCAAAACACTGGTAAGATTTTTTGACATGTCAAATACCTTAAAAACCTTAAATACACTGGGTTGAGATTTTCGACTTTCCAAACATCCTAAAAAACCTAAAATACATTGGGCCATGATTTTTGACCTACCAAACACTCTGAAAAACAAGAATACACTAGGTCGGGATTTTTGACCTGTCAAACACCTTGAAATACACTACTGGTAAGAAAATTTTAAGGAATACTCTATATCTAAAAAAAATGTATGTCTTCCACACAAAAGAGAAAATACCCAAAAAATGTTTCAAAAACCTTATAAATTATTTTCCTTTTTATTTCTAACCCTGAGATAGTGCATTTTTTACAGATTCTAACAAAGAGCATTCAAACCCTCCAAAATTGGTTGAAATCATCTATCACCAAACTGGGTCATGTGTATAGCCAATTCTAAGGTTTTGGGACCTTCTGAATTCACCAATGTTGTATGTTTTTAATATAAATACTCTGAAGGAACATATCCACACGTATATCCTTAAAACCCCACCAAAACCCTTGAGAACTAAAAATCAATGAAAAATAAACATTGAATGAGCTAGAATACTAGATCTTACAACAGGGGCAATGTCATTCGACTACCAAATTCACTTTGATACTATGTTTGAGTGTTCCACAATCGAGGATTGTTACTGGATATGATTGAATGCACAAATAAAAAATCTGGTGGAGATCAAAAAACACTCAAGGGAAAAAATAACTCTTCATTCATTCATTCATTAGCTAAAAGATGCATAGGAGGTTACATTATATAGTGAGAAATTAGGTCACCCAAAAAGGTAACCAACTCAACTCACAATTATAAAATGACTTAAAGTACATTCCTTTAATAACCTAGTATTAACATAAGCAAGCTAATTAGACCGTGTAGGTAAAATAAAACAGTAGGAAAGATCCTACACTAATAGTTATTTCCAATTAAATCTATAGAATCTCTAGATACTCACACTTCTCTTTGGAGACACATTCACCAACTTAACATTACACAAATTATTTTTCTTCCTTTGTTTCTCCATGGCAAGGAAATATTTTATATGATGATGCACAGTGACTCTATAGTATGTGTACTACATCTCCCATGATGGATTGGAATGATAGTTCCATGTAATATGATTCAACTCTCCACAAATATAATAAACCACTATTTGCCTTTGGGGTTGAAGCCTTGTCCTGATTTCTTGGTACCCACCATGATAGCATATTTGTTACACATTGTGTAATATTTGCAAAACACTCCAATATTGACCCTAATTATTTTATCCTCCATAATTTACTTAAGGCGTAGGTGTTTTCCATTGAGATGATATTTGTGGCAAAGCAGGTGCCCAACACGTTAGGTTTTGTAAAGATAATGTATCCCAACCTACATTTTGTTATGGAGATGGAGGATCACATTGTGGGTTGTGTTGAGGAAGATCCCATTATGGGTTGTGTTGAGGAGTTGGAGGATCCCACCCTTGTGGATGTGGCATTTCTATAAATGGTGTAGGTTCTTTTAGCTTTGGGACCAATCATTCTTATATTTTAAAAACATTATTAGTCACTTCATCTTTAAGATCCATCAAGGCTCTACAATCACTAGACTCATGCATATTTTACTTATAGGAACTGTAAACTACACTCTAAGTCTGGTGCATATAATATTGTATCAAGTGACATTTTCCTGTCAGATGACCCCATAATCTAAAAATATTGTAATTTTTTTCTCTTCTATCTATAGGTATAGGTAGATTATTCTTATGTGATCTTTTGTATTCATGTCTATGTTGTCCTTCTTCTCTACAATATGTGCACCAAATGCTTTGGTATGGTTTCTTCCCTTCCTACACTTCTTCTATGCTTCATATTACTACATCAACTTTACTGTTTGTCTTGGAGTTCACCTCTATGTTTTCCTCACAATTCTCAATCTTTTAAAATCTTATAATATCCTTAATTACATGTGATCCGGTAGTGAACTTCATTTTTATATGCTAAGAATTGTTTAACATAGTATTTCCATAAACTAGGTAGCCTTACTATCATCATCATAGTTGAAGTTAGTCTTGTTCATCACATCAAAGAACTAGAGGCCATACTCCATACCTAATTCACCTAGTTTCTATACTATATCCTTCAAGTTTTGGATGGTTTGGACTGTGTATTTACTTCTTTTGAATTCTAAAATTAAGGCGCACCATACATCCTTTAAGGAAGATGATTTCTACAAATCCCTATGAGGTCATAATATTTTTTGGCATCATTATTGATCCCATTTGATTCCCATTTCATATCACATGTCAAAAAATAATTCTTTGGGTCAATGGATCCATCATATGGTTGCAATTTTACTAAATCACTAATAACATGCACCCTCCTACCCTTACTAACTAACTGATTTCCTCCTTGTTATGGTGGATTTTTATCAAGCTTATGATTAATTTTCACAAGCTAGTAGGTACTACTTACACATGTACTCACACTTGCATACCTAAATGTACACTTCAATTATCAGAATCAAATGAACAGCACCCCCTGAATGGCCTTAGATTTGAGTGGGGCATTCGGTGTAATCTGCATAACATTGGACCATCTCTCAAGTTGTGGGACTTGCAAACTTGAGATGGTCCTCCAGAGAAAGTTGGATTCTTCTTCCTAATCCTAATGCTAAACTACTAAACAAGGAAATGTGACTATCTAATCCTAATCTACCAATTCCAAGGGGATAGGGAGAGAGAGAATACAATAAAAAAAAGCCTACACTAAAGAGGTGATACACCAGAAAAGGGGTTGCTGATCACAATCCAACTGCCTGAAAGTGGAGAGAGGTGAGCAATGGAGAGGATGGACAAGATGCATCACAGACCAAAGATAAAGTTCACACAGAACACCACTTCAAACCCATTAAACACAACTCTCAAAACCTGCAATAGACATCAAAAGTATGCACAGTATACCCTGCAATGGTGAGAGGCAAGAAGAGACAATAAAATAAGGAAGGATGGACAAAATGCATCACAAAACATATTTTATTGCTCCATGAGTTCACACAGTACATCATCAGTGGGAAAGAGGCAAGAAAATTCCATTACAAAGCAAAGAGAGGAGGCTTAAACTCCACATTCGACCCTAGGGAAGAAAGAGAGAGGGGGAAGGAGAGAAAAAATGACCAACCTTTAGAAAAATGCCCCTCCTTACAATATATAGGAAGAATGAGAGAAGGAAAGAGAGAAGAATTTGAATCCTACTTCAAACCCCTAAAATGCATTGAATTCCACCTACTCCAACCACCCCAAGAGAGCATTGAATTCACTTGCAACAATGATGGGTTCCACTATAAAAACCCATGCCTCCATGTGTTGTTCCTTGTTGGGCAAGAAAGGAAGCCCATACTTCATTATGGTGGTAGGTGAGAAACTTGACAGCCTCAAAAATGGTAGACTGAATTTATCATTTTTCATTAATGGTGGTAGGTGAGTAGCAGACGTCAAGAGCTTTCCAAAAAGTCCTCTCTTCACTCAAATCTGAGCTCCCAGTTGAAAGATATGGCTGTCTGAAGGTCAGGGTCAGGTGTTTAACGTGGGCTCACAATATTTAAAAGAGTCTATCCATGCAAGATCCACGTGGCAGCCCTGTGCTTCTTAAAATTTCACCCCCTCCTTTCACTCTTGAAGTTACACCGATTGGACACTTGGCATCATCCATGGGCCTACTCTGTTTCTTTGTGTTTTGGCTAGTCCCTCCTATTGGCAGCGGAGCAACTATGTCGGACCCTAGACACGTGGAAAGCCTGCGCTCATTTGGGACCTACCTTTTGGATTTTACCTTTGAAGTTGCACCGACTGACACGTGGCAGGCTTCTGCTGGCTCTATTGCTTTGCTTTGACTTTTCAATGGCCTAGTGTAACTTTCTTGACCCTAGACATGTGGAGGAGCCTGCACTCATTTGGGGACCCTTCCTTCGGATTTTACCTTTGAAGTTACACCGAGAGACACATGGAGGCTTCTAGTTTGGCTCTTAGACTTTTCAATGGCCGGTTCTGCACCCTTTTCAGGCCTCTGACCACGTGGAGAGCCTGCACTCATTTGGGGACTACCTTTGGATTTTACCTTTGAAGTTACACCAATGAGGCACGTGGAGGCTTCTACTGGCTCTTTCCATACTTAATTTTCAATGGCTGGTTCTACCTTTTTCAGACCTCTAGACCACGTGGAGGAGCCTGCGCTCATTTGGGGACCCCCACTTTGGACTTTACCTTTGAAAGTGCATGTCGATGAGACACATGGAGGCTTTCCACTGGCTTTTTCATACTTAACCAATTCAATGGCTCAATTCTGCCCTTTCTATTAGCTGGAAGATCCACGTGGAGGGAGAGCACATTTGAAGGGAGAAACCTTTGGATTACCTTTGAAAGGTGCAAGGCAAGATGCTGGACATGTGGAGGCTTCATGTGCATAGAGTTTGAATACTTTGAGATTTGGGCCAAGTGAATTGCTCATGGGTCTGGAAGATGGAAGAAAGTTTGCACGAGTTGGGAGGAAGATACAAAAGGGGGAGAACTGAAGGAAGAAGGACACGTGGAAAGATGAATCTATGGAAGTGGGGTGTAAATATCCAACTGAGGAAGGGTGCATGGCAGTAGAAAGGAAAGCTTGTGAGTGATCCTTCAACATTTTTGGACAAAAGGTGACCCCTTTAACGTTGTTGGCCTGAACTTTGCTTCCAATTTGGAAGCCCATCTACCACTTTATGGGTGCAAATAATTGAATGTGGAGTGCATAGAAGGACTACAACCTATAAAATTGTGCCAAATTCTTCAATGGGCGCACAACCTAAAATGTAAAGGTCAGAGTTTGAAATCAAGTCATCCAAAATCTAGGGGAAAATTTGGATAACAATTTGGTGACTTTCGGGGGTCATCTGCCTGCTAGATGAAGAGACCAGTAGCCTTGAAGTATCCATTGGGCATGGAGTCAAGAATGATATCTTGGTACTGATATTTTGCTTGAAAATTCTCCCCAATCACTTGCACTCGATGATCCCAAACCTGCCCTGCTATCTACACTCTCAATTTTCATAAGAAAGTCTTGAAGATGAGAATTTCTGAGAGTAGAAAATTGTCATTGACCTTGGGCTTTCACCTGTTCTGGAAATGGACTCCCTCAACAACTTGAACATTTGCTTCTTAGAAGCTGCAACATGGGCGTGCTTGAGCGAACTACTAAATGATACTGTGCCTTGAGCAACAAAACACCACAACACACACTATGTACAAAACTGAAAATCATACACCCAAGTGGGAACATGTAGAGTGTGTAAAACACTTGTTCTTACTGAAAGAAAACCTACCTACTCTACACTAACCAAAGCAAAGGGAACTCAAACAAATCCTGCAACTGGCAGGGAGAAGTAGCTTCCCTTTCTCACAAATTGTGACCATGTAGTTGATTTGGCACTGAACATGGCTAGAAATGAGAGTAAAAAACCACCTTGCAAGATGGTGTTTCCACCCTCCTCAAAGTATCAACAAACAAAATATACACCTCCTCAAGTTGATTATACATTGGATCTGGGAGGTTGATGCTGACCCTTGGTGCTTTGTATGAAGCTCAATACCTCATGCTCTGAAATGAGCATGACTGGTGGCAACTTCTCCATGGTAGCAGGTTCTTGTGGTTGAAGGATGAATGATGGGGCAGTGAAATTTGTAATTTCTATGGGCCCCTCCTCATCAAAACATTCCTCCAAGTCTGATAGGAAATCAAACTCTTTGATGTCCTACTGCAAGTGTGAATTCCATGAGGGGAATGAAGTCATGATTGCACAACTTCATAGAATGGAAGAAGATGGAAGATGTGGAAAGAAGAATGGGTGGAAATGGATGGAAAGATGGTCTGCAACTCAGAGAATGGGTTGTTGACCAGATGGAGTCGCCAGATGTGCTTGAAAGTGCCTCCAAAGGCTGAAATCTTCACCAAGAGCACATCAAACCTGATGAAATGAAGTGGTAAGGTGCTTCAAACCTATCCCTGGGCTATTGAGTGTGCCAAAACTTTGAGTGTGAAATCACAACACCCCCAAATGGCCTAGATTTTGATGGGTTGGGGCATCTCAGTGTGATCTGCATAACATTGGACCATCTCTCAAGTTGTGGGACTTGCGAACTTGAGATGGTCCTCCAGAGAAAGTCAGCTTCTTCTTCCTAATCCTAATGCTAAACTACTTCTAAGGAAATGTGACTATCTACTCCTAATCTAACAATGCCAAGGAGACAGGGAGAGAGAGAGCATGAAAATAAAGAAATCCTACACTACAGAGGTGATAGCACCAAGAAAAGGGGGTTGCTGATCACAAATCCAACTGCCTGAAATGGAGAGAGGTGAGCAATGGAGAGGATGGACAAGATGCATCACAGACCAAAGATAAATTTCACACAGAACACCACTTCAAACCCATTAAACACAACTCTCAAAACCTACAATAGACATCAGAAATATGCACAATATACCCTGCAATGGATGAGAGGCAAGAAGAGACAATAAAATAAGGAAGGATGGACAAAATGCATCACAAAACATATTTTATTGCTCCATGAGTTCACACAGTACATCATCAGTGGGAAAGAGGCAAGAAAATGCCATTACAAAGCAAAGAGAGGAGGCTTAAACTCCACATTCGACCCTAGGGAAGAAATAGAGAGGGGGCAGGAGAGAACAATGACCTGCTTCTTTAGGAGAATGCCCCTCCTTACAATATATAGGAAGAAATGAGAAGGAGAGGGAAAAGAACCACCCCTAAAAGAATTTGAATCCTGCCTCAACCACCCCAAAAGAGCATTGAATTCACCTACAACAATGATGGGTTCCACTGTAAAACCCATGCCTCCATGTGTTGTTCCTTGTTGGGAAAGAAAGGAGGCCCATACTTCATTATGGTGGTAGGTGAGAAACCTGACAGCCTCAAAAATGGTAGACTGAATTTATCATTTTTCATTATGGTGGTAAGTGAGTAACAGACATTGAGAGCTTTCCAAAAATTCCTCCCTTGCTCAAATCCAAGTTATCAGTTGAAAGATATGGTTGTCTAAAGGTTAGGGTTGGGTGTTTAATGCGGGATCATAATATTTAAAAGAGTCTATCCATGCAAGATCCACGTGGCAAGCCCTGCACATCTTAAGATTTCACCCCCCTCCTTTCACTCTTGAATTTGCACCGATTGGACACTTGGCATATTTCCTTGTATTTTGGCTAAGTCCCTCCTATTTGGCGGAGCAACTATGTCAGACCCTAGACACGTGGAGAGACCACACTCATTTGGGACCTACCTTTTGGAGGTTTACCTTTGAAGTTGCACTGATGATTGACACGTGGCGCCTTCCACTGGCTGTTCAACAGTTGCTTAGACTTTTCAACAGCCGGTGCTAACTTCTCAGACCCTAGACATGTGGAGAGCCTGCGCTCATTTGGGGACCTACCTCTTTGGATTTTACCTTTGAAGTGCACCGAGAGACATGTGGAGGCTTCCACTAGGTAACTGTTGCTCTTAGACTTTTCAATGGCCGGTTCTACCTTTTCTAACTCTGACCACGTGGAGGGCCTGTGCTCATTTTGGAGATTTACCATTTGGATTTTACCTTTGGACTCGGGTATTTTTAGCTGCCTGATGAGGCACGTGGAGGATTTCATTTGATCTTCCCACCTTAGACTTTTCAATGGTTGAGTGAACACTACCTTCTCGGTAATCTAACCATGTATGGGAAGCCTGCACTTGTTTGGGGTCTTCACCTTTGGATTTTGCCCATTGAAGTTGATACCCGAGTTTTAACACATGGCACCTTCCACGTTGTCTATTTCTTTGTCTTAGAATTTTCAACAAGCAAATGTATCTACCTATTTCTACGGGCTTGAACACGTTGAGGGCCTGTGACGTTTGTTGACATAGTTCTGCCTTTGGATATTTTCATTGAGAGAGTGAAGTGCATTGCAATGATCTGGCACATGAGGCTTTGGACAGGTGGCCCTTTTAAGGCACGTTAAATATTTCAGGCTCTGTGTTGTGTTATTTTTTCTGCACTTCTATTTGAAAGATGGAAATATTTTTGGCAAAAAAAGTATACTATTGTGGAATGCAAGAGGAAGAGATTACGTCCGCAAATTTATTGCGTGAAAATGCTAACAAGAAAGCAAGGCGCACAGCAATGGGATGCGAAGAGACGAGAGTGAAAACAAAGGAATGATGTGCACAGTGGGACACGGGAAAAAGAGAAGACGATGTGCAAAAGACAAGTATGTGAAGTAGGGCGTGCGATAGGAAACCTGGGGGAAGGAATGCGAAGGTAGAAAAGAAAGAAGGCGACACATGGGACCCAGTAACCGAAAGTAAAATAGGCGTGCGTGAAGAATTGATAAGGCATGGGAAGAGCGTGCTGGAAGGACTACAACCTCTACAAAGTGCCATATGAGCAAGCTTGTATGCGCACAACCTGAAATATAAAGCATCAGAGTCATAATGAAGATACAAGTTATCCAAAATAACTAGGAGAGTTATTTGGATAACAATTCCTCTATATGTTCTAATAATCATCCGTACACTAGGAAATAAAACTGGTCACTTAGGAAGCAATTCTTTCATACCACTTTCAAGCTAGGGTTTCACAGTCATAAAAAGTTGTTTACTTTCTTAACATTCGTTCATAAAAAATTTACTATTAAATGACCTCATTTATGTTTTGAAACCTTCTAGACTCAATGTATAAACTTCTGTAAAATGCAAAAGGTCCCATTCAAAGCACACACTTTAGGGTGAGCATCAAAAGATCAAATTCGAGCTGGAAATGCACTAATTCTCTATCATGACTCACAAAAAACTGACATTTAATGCAAATTCACAACATGGAAACCTAAAAACTTTCTCAAAACATAGTGACACATCATATTTACATATCAAATCATTGTAATGTCATCACCATCTTTCAAACTCTTCATCTTATCTCATTTGCATAGCTTTACCTTAAACTATGGTCAACTGAAATAATGTTATAACTAATGATGATATCACTAAACATGACCCAAAAATACATGGTATACCATAATAAACCTAAATACATGCATCCATGAGCTTTTATAGCTCCAAGTATCATACTCGCAACCCCCTAACGCTCATAACTGTTCCAAATGAGCACTTATAACATAGAAAATCACATGTATTTGCACCATGCACCTGATGTGAGTTCCTAATAACTTTCTAAACTAATCTCCATAATTCCAACACGCTTCTCAATCATCCAAGAATCTCATACTATCATGTAGCATCACCTAGGTACCTGAATGAGCTTGCAAGAGCAACAAACCTCACTAAATCTCATTGTATCATCATGAACTCTCATGAACCAGCATGGAAACACCATCCATAGCATCATGTGACCATGATTCATTATCCACTTTGTCATTAATGTGGTTTTCATCAATGACAACACCTATAGGACCGCATGCCAACAAGTCTCTTTGTCAAGCAATGGATGGTCTCTATGAAGGTTAACATGCATCGCAAAGCTATACTGGATGGTCCAATCTCATCCCTCTAATATTTGTGTGTTGGAGGACTTTTTGAAGACATAGTGGACAAAAATAGAAGGCCCAAGCATGCAAACGTACTCATCCCCATAAAAAATCAAACATTATGTTAGTAGAGGGCTACCTTTCATTGTGGCATCAGTACCTCTATTGGCATAAAGATCATGTTAAATTGGAATTTATTTTCTATCACAAACCAAGCCAATCAATCAATGTTGGAGAAATATATTTAATTTAATAGTATTGTTAGAGTCGTATAATTAATTCCAAGATGCACTGAAGAGGCATATCTAGATTTTGGTTTTAAAAAAGTATGTAATGATGTATTTCGAGACAATTTTTGGTGTATTAGTTTTGGATTTTTTGAAGCCATGGAGGAGGAAAAGGGAAGGTAGAGCATGAAAACAAACTCATCCTACATAAAATCAATAGTTCTACTAGTAAGAGGGCCACTTCCATTATGGCCTCACCCCTATTTACACAAGGATCATGATATATCAGGGGTTTATATGCTACTACAGACTAAGCAATCAACTAATGTGAGATTAGGTTGTTTATCAACAAGGAATTTTAGAGTTTTCGAAGAAATTTTAAGATGCACTGAAGAGGCATATTTGATAGGTGCGGTAATAAACATGTATTTAAAGGAAGGTTTTCGAGGTTTTCAAAAATGAGGAGAAGAGTGAAGTAGAGAAAGCAAACAAACTCATCCCACTACTAAGAAACTATTATGTTGGCAAAGAGGTACTTATATTGTGGCATGACACATACTAGCATAATGATCATGTTATTGGGGTTCATTATATGTTATCATTGACTAAGCCAATCAAACAATTAATGTGGGATTATTTTTTAATTTAATCAGGGTTTTTAGAGTTATTCAAGAAATTCCAAGATGTGTTTGAAGAGGCATATCCACATGGGGTAGTAGCATGTACTTAGTGGAGTTTTTGGAGTTTTTTCTTTCATCTTTTTAAGCCACAAATGAGGAGAAAGAACCCCAAGAAAGGAAACATATTCAGTTCCACAACCAATCAAGCATTAGTTAGTAAGAGGGCTACTTCCTTAGTGCCATCACCACTATTGGGATAAGGATCATTATATATTGGGGTTTATACATTACCACAACCAAAGCATAATTAACTTTTTTGATTCACAGAGGCTTTTTAGTGTCATGGAAAGCATTTTAAAGATCCATTAAAGAGGCATATCGGGCATGGGTACTAAGCATGTATTTAGTGGTAGTTTTTGGATTTTTTAAAGACCCTAAAGGCCGGAACATGTAAACATACTCATTTTACAACTAATCAACCATTATGCTAGTAAGATATCCTTTTCCATTGTGGCATCACCCCTATTGGCATAATGATCACATGCTATATTGGGGTTTAAATGGCATTATGAACCGAGCCAATCTTCTAGTGTGAGATTAATATGTTTATTTACCGAGAATTTTAAGAGTTGTAGAAGCAATTGCAAGATGCACTCCAGAGGCATACCTGACTTCGGGTGGTAAGCATATTATATTTAGAGGTAGTTTTTGGAGAATTATTTTGGGATTTTTAAAACCATAGAGGAGGAAAAGGGAAGGCCGAACATGCAACCATACTAATCGTCAAACCAATCAACCATTGTGTTTGTAAGATAGCCACTTCCATTACATCATCATCCTTATTGGGATAATAATCATGATATATTGGAGTTTATATGCTACTGTGGACCAAGCCAATCAACTAATATAAGATTAATTCTTTGATTTAATAGGGATTTTTAGAATCGTAAAAAACAAATATATGACTTACGGTAGGTAAACATGTATTTAGATGTATTTTTTGGAGGATTGTTTTACATAGTTTTGCAGCCATGAAGGAGAAGGGATGGCTAAACAAACAAACTTCCTCATCCTACAACCAATCAACTATTACATTAGAGAGGGTCACTTTCATTGTGGCATCACTCTTATTGGCATAAGGATCATGATGTTTTTTGGGTTTATGTGTTATGGTGGATGGTGGACGGATGAAATCAACCTATATATTGTTTCCTATTTAAATCACTCGTACTAATTCTGTTTATAACATTTGTGGTGTTCATAATTACAATTATTGAATATTTATTATTGGGTTTGTTAATGAACAGAGTGTTTGGCCCTCGGTTTAAACCGCTAATGCTTGTGAGAAAGAGCAACGAAGTCCACGATTGACAAGACTTTTGTTTCAAGATCACTTCTCTTCCCTATTTATCACGGATTCACGCTAAACAAGAATTTGGGTGGGATAGTCCAAATCATCACTTTCGTTTCTTTCTCATCCCGATCCCCCCCATTAAATCCTCGCACAGTCGCACTCTTTCACTGTCAACCATGTAAAATATAGTTGATTGGGGTTAAAGTGACATGTCATAAATAACCTATTCCATATCTTAGTCATATGTGCCCGCCGCCGCTCTGTTTCCCCCGCTTGGCCTCAACGGATGCCCATCCGTGATTAATGATGATGATTCACCCAATTCCCCTCCCCACAACTAAATTATGCTACTTCTGCGCGTTCCAGTTCTAAATAGAATTGATTTAATACTCTCTTCTAAGATTTGGATCACCATAAAAAACATAACCTTAACTTAAAGAGGTAAAGATTTGACATCAGCTTATAAACTTTAAAAACCTTAAATTTAATTGCGTTTCGCCGGACCACGATTGATTTAATTTTAAAAACTCCTCTAAACATAATTTATATTTTTTCTCTTCTCTCCCGAGGTTGATAAACTTGATTGGTGAATATTACTCCATGATCCCATCACTTCTTTTTTTTTTTGATTAACACATATTTATGCGCAAAGTGTTTTGTATAATGCTACCACCACCAATGGTCCCTGTCCCGCAGTGCGAACAGTGGCATTTGGTCTGCAATTCCTAATTCCGCCCGATAAGTTTGAAGGGCCAGTTTGGAGAGATGGTTCAGTTAAAATTTCTTTCGCCGAAAATGAAGTCAAAAGCGTCGCCCTAATATAAATGGATTGCATCATGTTTGGGACTTTGGGGCGGGGCCATCATAACTTGAC
>JAHRHJ020000772.1:0-50378 GCA_019776745.2 Taxus chinensis
GGGTGCTAAGGGTCCTTAGTTATTGGTGTAGTGTGAACCAATTTATGGTCTTAATTAGGTTTTTTAGGGTTAGGGAGGGCAGGTCATGATGAAGTGGCAAAGTGAGGTGGTAGGTGGGTGATGTGGATTTATCAATTAGAAGGCAATTAATAATATTGTGTAAGGTTTAGGTGATGAGGTATGTTGCGAATATATGCGGGTCCACAAGGGGTTGTAGACACGAATTTTTGGTGTCTACATCTTAGCCCCTTATTGTCGTGTAAGCTTGTTTTGTAAAGCTGCGCGGACAATAATATAATGGTTTCTCCTGTTAAGGAATATAGGTATCCCCCCACCCCCTCAAATCTTCATAGATTGAGTTATAATGAAATCAGGGATAGGGTTGATAAAGGGTGAATTGTGTAGAGAGGATGGTAAGGTGTGGGTAGGTCCAAGGAATTAGACACATTTTGAAATGCAATATCATGACCTAGGGTACATGATTGAAGAGCAAACCAGCAATGTAAATAGGCAAAGGTCGATAGGTTATATCCCAACAAGGGTGTATAATCTGGTATCCAAGGCATAGAAGTAGCTCCAGGGTATATAACAGGTCAGGTACAGGAACGTTAGGCATGTTCGGCATTACAAATGGTTTGGTTTGGTTATATAAACGTCCAGGGGCGTCCTAGGTCCTAGAAAGTTTGGTTGACAGATCAAGTCAAGGACCTTAATCATGCGAAACCCTGAAACAGGTAGCTCGATTGAACCAAAGGTACCTGATGGTGGATAAACTACATCTGATTGTGGTTATGGTTATGGAAGTGGACGGCCTTGGGTCGTGCCAAGTTGTTGGTTTGGGCCTTGGGTCGGCTATCAGGGTAAGTGAGTCCTTGGGTCGGGCCAAATTGATAGGTTGGTCCCTTAGGTCAGGAGGCCAAATAGGTAGGTTGAGGCCTTGGGTCGGGCCAAATGGTTCGGGCGAGCCTTAGGTCGGGCCGAAAGGTAGGTTGAGGCCTTGGTTTGGGCCGAATAGTTAGGGTTAGGCTTGGTCGGGCCAAATAGGAGGTTGAAGCCTTGGGTCGGCAAATGGTTAGGGTGAGGCCTTGGGTTCGGGCCATAGATAGTTTGAGGCCTTGGGTCAGCAAATGGTTAGTGCGAGGCCTTGGGTCGTGCAAATAGATGGTTTGAGGCCTTGGTCAAAGGCCAAATAGATAGGTTTGGCCATTGGGTCGTGCCCAAATAATAGGTTTAAGGCCCTTGGGTCAGGCCAAATAGTTAGGTTGAGGCCTTGGGTCGGGCCAAATGGGTAAACAAATGGTGTGCACAAAGGTGGATAAAGGTGATATGTTGTTAAAAAGGGGAAAATGGTAATAGGGGTAAAAATATTGGGCGAAAGTTGGCAGAAAAACCGATGTCGATTCTACAATGACCGATATCGGTCAAGGGACGATACTGGTTCTTAAGGCGCAAAAATGACCGCTATCGGTTTATGGGCCAAAAAACCTAGTCAAAAGAAAAATACGGCTTTTCATTGTTACTTTTTTATTTTAAAAACAAATTGACTTGTCTGACGTGGAGAGTTGGATTGGAGGTTTATAGTGAGGATGGATCTATTTTGGGGGAGAAGTGAGGTTTGTTTGCGGCCCGAGTGAGGAGTAGCATCGGTTGATTGGCTTGGGGACCCAGCAGATCAGAATGGAGCTATGTCAAGGCATGAGCAGCGGAGGGGCTGGACGATCGCTGGACCACCACCACTATCCCACCACTACGACCTGTTTGTCTGTAACGGGGTAAGTTCGAACTCCGCTTTTGTGCGTTTTATTTGTATTATTTGTTTTTTGGGGATTTGGGTGGAATATAATGTTGTAGAAAATAATGCAATAATGGAAATGATTTGAAAACGGGAGAGGTAGATAGGTGAAGATAGGCCAAGGCGCAGGGTGGGTAGGTTTTTTAGGTGTTTTTGGGGGGTAATAGGTAGAAATAGGACAAGAAGAAAGGGTAGCCGCGTCCGGGTTCGGCTCTGCAAATTTCCAGTGACCGATGCCGGTCACTAGCGACCGGCTCGGTCACGAATTTTTAGCATAGTGGTTTGTTGGTTACCGATGCCCGGTTGTATCGTTACCGTCATCGGTGGGAGGGGGGACCGGGGTCGGTTATGGTTGAGTGGGGTTGGGTGGGGTTTTGTGTGAAGTGTTGGTTGTTTTGGTTTTTGGTGAAGTTGGTTGGGCTTTTGGGGGTGTTTGGGTTGAGTGTGGTTTTTGTGGTGAGTGGGTTTGGGTTGGGTTTTTTGGTTGAGTGTGGTTTGGTTGGGTTTGGTTGGGTGAGTGTTGGTTGGGTTGGGTTTTGGGTGAATGTGGGTTGGTTGGGTTTTGTTTAGTGTGGTGGGTTTTGGGTTGGTGGTAGAGAAGTCGTGGTGTGGTCGGGGGGATAAAAAGGGGTTTAAGGTAAAGTAGATGTTATGATAAAAAGTATGTCTAAGATGTGGGTTGATTTTGCAGGCACGTCAGCATTTGACGATGCGGATAGGATGCCCCCCCTGTTGTGTGATGAGACCACAGTATCCGCAGCTCACTGTGCGATCATGCAGAGGTTGGGACTCGTATGGAGTCCGAGGTATATAGCGATAGAGAGAGATCACGCCTGATGGTCGCCCTCATCGAGAGAGGGGATCCGATGACCAATGTGTTCCATCTCCCGACTGGGAGATGACTACTATCACGTTGGAGCTGTGTACGATCCTTCGACTACTTATCGAGGAGAGCAGTCTTCCAGGTAGATTCAGAGACTGCCATTGACAGCATATTACATTACAGGTTTTTTGGAGATGCCAAGCCTCCCCGCGCTAACTTCCCTATCACAAAACAACAGCGCGAGCATTGGGTTATGGTGCTGTACCGTGCGCATCGACAACGCGACACGGCTGGCTGTGCTGAGATGATTAGGTTCACCTGCTTCGTCCCTCCGTCGGACTCAGAGGAGGCCGCTTTTCCACCTTCCACTTTGCATTGATGGGGTCTTCCTAGATGTGGAGGACACACCTGTTATGCTTGGGCCAACCAGTGGATTTTGGTGTGCTATACAGAGAGCTTCTGGGGTTATCCGCACGATGAGGCGATTCGGTTAATCTGTTCGACATTTTGCTGCAGCATTGTTGGGCATAATGATTACATCATATGCATCAGCCAGTAGGGTTACCCAGTAGCCAGGGCCCCAGTTCATATACAATATGGCGTTCACAGAGGTGGTTGGGGGTCGTGGGACGCCACGAGCAGTTCTTGCAGGGCGAGTTGGCGTATTATCGACCATTTATTAGAGGGCCTAACAGTTGGTAGACATCATATGGAGACCTTACGAGGGTCAATCACCCACACCGAGGAGGCCGAGTATAGTTTACGCTGGATCCAGTAACACTTTCTGATAGCAGTGACGGAGGCCGGGAGAGTCAGTGATACCCCCAGAGGGTATGCAGGCAGATGGGGCTGTGGACATGACGGCCACCTCCCTTCCCTCAGTACAGGAGGTATGAATGTAGAGTCCCCAACTACCTGCCCATAGCCCTTTGGATCCGATTGGGTTTGCAGAGAGGCCAGACAGATGATGGCGTAGCATGATGCTGGGTGCACGGGAGCATACAGGTTTTTGGTGGGCTGGTCAGAGAGCGGCAGTGTATCGAACAACCCCACAGTCAGACTACTGGCAGTTGGTGGACGGTAGAAGAGAGATCACTCAGGGTCCATGTGGCAGTTATTACAAACAGGGGCAGCTTGCTGCGTACGCAACACAGATGGTGTCTTACAGGGCACTAAGCCCAGACCTCAGGCACAGGCACAGGTAGCACCACACCAAGCATCACCAGCCACATGTGCGGTACAGGTATAGGAGCAGTACCAAGCAAAGCACAGGCACAGCCCCAGGCACAGGTACATATACCACTGCCAGCATTGGCACAGCCACATGCACCACCACCAGGCACAGGGGTACTGCAGTAGAGTCCGGGACCAGCCCCAGTACCGACTGTGGCCACGGGATAGTACACTGTAGGTTAGGCGGAGGCCCGGTATTATAGGATGTTCTTGATATTACCAGAGCTGATTATCACCATATTTGGCACAACAGACCCGGAGAGACCTCAAAAACGTAGTCAGAGATCGCAGGGAGGTGCACTCATAGCCGGCGTGTCTGTTATAGGTAGGCTAGAGGCACCGCAAGTGACCAGCAGGGAGAGGTGCTGAGGGTGGTGGGGCGAGCTTGAGGTATCCCCACATAGTTTTTGTATAGGGACATGTGCAACGGTCCCTGCGAACCGTTTTGTGTTTGATAGAGGCCTGCGTGCCATCATTTATTCATGTATGGATTCATTATTCATTATATACCGCCTGCCGAGTTTAGTACGGGTTGTATATTTGAATAACCGGCCTGCGAGCCGAGTATATTTTTGGATATGAGGGACCGGCCTGCGAGCCGAGTCGATATTTTTGGATAGTTATGTTGCGGCCTGCGTGCCGGCTTAGTTGTATGAATGAGACCACAACGGCCCCGATGGCAGGGACATTGTATATTTGAAATTTGGTATATTATCTATATATATATATATAGATGATGTTTTGATCCACATGCCGTGTTCAAAAATGTGGTTTTACGTATTTTTGTCTGATGGTTGGTGATATAGAATGGAGGATGAGTTTAGTTACATGTTTGATATATTGATGATGTTTTGAATGTTTTTGTTTTGGCACGTATATGGTGACATGTTTATATGAGGAAATGTTTATGTTTTGCGCTGGTTTTGTGACATGTTTATATATGTATCTGATGAGTTGGATCCAAATGATGTATAGATTGGAAGTTTGTTGATTCCTTAGTTGATGGTTTTGGTTGTTTTTGTAAAATAGATGATGTTATGAACTTGTAATTATATGTGTGGTGGATGAACAAATTATGGATAATGGTGTTGTGATGCAGGAAAAGAGGCGGGCGCGACAAAAATTAGGTAAAAAAGAAGAAAAGAACCATGTTTCAAAAGGCCAGGTGTGTAACCGATATCGGTTAGGTAACCGACGCCGGTAGGTAGTAGACCGATATCGGTTACATAACCGATACCGGTTATTTATGTATGAGCGTTTCTAAAAATAGAAAAGCGTAGGGTGGCAAATGAAGTTCTTATTTTGAGAGGCATGTAAGAATGTTAAATACGTGAATGCGACGCTGTTTTAACGACTGAGACAAGTAATTGCATGAGAGATTTGAGTGATAAGGAGGTAAAGAGACAGGTAACGTAAATGTGGGTCTGAGATTCAAGAAGGCAAAAATCCAAGCTATATTTGAAGAGGGTGGTAAGCATGGCTGAATGAGGAGAAGCATCCAGCAGGCATGGACGAGAGGGAAGACAAGTTCCACCGCAAACTGCTGCAGCCTAAGAGGTAAACGGTTTGGTTGTAATTTGGTTTTTGCATGTGTTGTGAATAGGAGGAGGGAGATTAAGTGGCTAGATATGAGAAAGAAAATGTGATAGCAAGGGTTATAGGTGAGGTGGGTGTTACGGGGTAGGTAATCAGGGGTTTCGGGTATGTCTGTAGGTATACAGAGAGGAATAAACAATCAATTTTATTGTTGTAGGTGGTTGTTTTAGGCAAGGTGTATATAATTGACAGTGACCGATAGTCGGTTAGGGATAACCGGTATCGGTTACTGAACCGGTACCGGTTATCTGTATAACCAGTACCGGTTACTGGAGGAATTTCCAGGATGTGAGAAAAAACCTTTAGGGGAATTGGATGGAATTAAATGGTTTATTTGTTGTTGTGACGTATGCAGGCAGAGGCAGGGCTGAGGATGAATGATAGTGTACCAGCGCTGTTGTCACGAATCCGAGCGGATGTAACACCAACTGAATGGACATTGATAAATCGTTTGGGGTTAAGTGGAATCCGATATTATTCACGAATCACACGTAACCATGCTATGTTGCAGGCGTTGATTGAGAGATGGAATCCCTGAGACAAATAGCTTTCTATCTGCCAACAGGGGAGATGACAGTAACATTGGAAGATGTGTTCTGTATTTTGAGACTCCCAATTATAGGAAAACCAGTATATCAGGCATTACCTAGCGCGGCATGGGCAGTGATAACAGAAGTATTTGGTCCATACGCACGAGACTTGACACCAGCGAGGTTTGATCATTTACGTATGGGATAATGTATGCAGCACACCCTAAGGAGACAAGGTTAGTAGTGATATTAATGATAACGGTAGGGTATTACGCATTACCGAGGGCAGATGGGGGAATATTTCCAAAAGCATTGATGTGTGTTATTTGGGAGATGATAGAAAAGAAATGTGACTTTTGCATGGGCACCTGCATATTTGGCGGAGCTATACAGGGGTCTATGGGCTTGTAGGCAAAATCACAGGACGACACTGGATTGTTCATTACTTATTACACTTGTTAGGCCTATGAACACATTGTTTGTGTGTGACCAATAGGCCGACCCATATAGTCGGGAGAGACAGGAGTGCAGAGATTGGGATTCAGACGATGGGTCCAGACAGAACAAGAGGCAAGATCCCAGGTCATGACAGGTGACATTGAGCATTATAGGCAGGTGTGGGAGATGGTGACAATTGCTGGATATATGTTGGAGGCCGTACGGGAACTATATGGTAACAGAGAACATAGCTAAGGAGTTGAGGGGTGTAGAGCGATTGAGGTGGATCGCAGGGCACAGGCCGGGTGAGTATGAGAGGATTCCTCTAGATCGCATGCGGCGACAATTTGGATTTGTGTAGGATATACCCCTGGCTTATAGACCATATATGAGGATCGATGCCAAGGCAGCATTCTCACCTCCCCGGCCAACACCTCAAGAAGGGCCAGAGGAAGATAGCAACCGATCGCAGTGTAATGGATGCCAGGAATGACAGAGGCCTATAGGATTATGGTGGGTAGTGGAGCTGTGAGGTGTACGTGATCGTCTTTACATAGCTGTGATTATAGTAGAGAGGGATCGGCTGCAGAGTTTATTTCAGCAGCTCCAAACGCAAGTGAATGAGGCAAGAGGATTGTTAGCGGTTACGGAGTCACGAGCACAAGAGACTAGAGACGAGATATCCTCCATGTGAGAGGAGCGCATTCACATGTTACAGGAGAGATTGGCGGATCAGTGGGCGGTACCAATAGCCGTGGTACCTTTGAGGACAGAGAGGCCCGGTGAAAGGCGTCAACGATCACGATCATCACCTGGGGTCAGAATGAGGCGTGAGCATCTAAATAAATGCTATCTAGGTATAAGAATAAATAAGGAGTACCGACCTGCGTGTCGATGATAGAGAAGATGTATTGTTTTAACATCTAAATAAAACTGAGATATGTATGTTGATTTGAGTTATGATAATAAGAAGAATGTTTGTGCTTCGATGATTTTTTGTGTTTTGAAAAAGGATAAAGAGGAATGTGATTAAATAGAAATACACAAAAATATTTATATTTACCACACATGATAGGTTATGGTAGGGGATGGTCGAGCTAACCTTGGGAGACCCCATGTCTCCTGAAGTGCTGCCTACATAGCCCATTGCACAAAGCAAGGAGGGGCCTCAGACCGATGTAGTTCTCCCTTAGGACCAGGGAGAGGTGAATTTAGGCAATTTGGTACGGTTAGGCAATTGTTTGGTTGGTAAAAAAAATATTGATATTGGTAGGGCGATGTGTTTGATATTGGTAAGGTATTGGCGATGTTGGTATAGGTATAGGTGAAGCGAAAGTTAGCCTACCCAAGTAGTAGGGAACCGTGTCCTAATTAAGATCAACACATAATCCTAGATGCGAGGCAAAGAGGGAAGAGTGTCCTGTAGTTGAGAAGAGCTAAACAAACCACATAATGACATAGAAAGAGCTTGAACCCCTTAGGTACCGTGCATAGACGAGAAGTCAATAGGTGAAAAGAGTTGTATGATCACAATATATCGGGTGTACGTCACGTCCCTTGAGTTGAAACAAATGGCGAGGTGAGGTGGATGGTATAGCTGAGATACGGAGAACTTATTACCAAGTGAGTGTTCTGATAAAAGAGAACCTACCCTAAATAGACAGGTCCATGACTCAAAATTTCTTTTGAATGAGACTTTTATTTTACTGAATATAGACTGATCGATGCGGGAAGTCTACAAGGGATATTGATTGTATTATTTCTTGAGGTCTTCACGAAGTTGATCAATGCGAGAAGCTTCTGATAAGGGCTGACTGTGTATAGCTGTCCTTTAAGGGAGCAGTCTATTTATAGTAGCAGATATGATTTTGGTGCATAGCTGTCCTTCGAGGGAGTAGTCTATTTATAATGACAGCAAAAGTTTGGCATATATCTGTCCTTCGAGGGAGCAGTCTATATATAATGGCAACAAAAGTTTGGCATATAGCTGTCCTTCGAGGGAGCAGTCTATATATAATGTAGATAGCTAGATGTCCTTTTGATGTGAAGCATCTAGTTTTGTAGGAAGTTTGACTCAAGAAAATCCCATAAGAATACGGCTTATTTTAATACTTTGAAGTCATGGACTAGACTAAAAGGGGAAGGCATCGTTAAGGTGAGGTGAGAATCAAACAATGTGAGCTTGATTTTTATTATGAGGTGTAGGAAATGAAGTATATGGTGGTGGTAAAGGAGCTCAAGGGACGAGTGGCAGGTAGATAAGAAGTGATATAACACTAAATTCAACAGTAGAATGGTCGAAGATGCAAGGCATTAAGGGGTTCAGGCTCAGGTTTACCATTAAGCGAAGCTAAACGATAAGTGCCTGATCCATAAGTGTGAGTGATTATATAAGGCCCAATCCAATTGGGAGCAAATTTTCCACGTTTGCTCTTTTCTAGTTTGGTTACATGTTGATTCTCTTTGAGGACAAGATCACAAACCTTAAAGGTACGCTCATGAAGTCGCTTATCATAAGCACTTTTGATGCGTTTTTGATAGATTTGAAGGTGATCAAGAGCTGTAAGACGACGTTCGTCAAGAAGCTCCAATTGGGCTAACCGCACTTGGCGGAAATCATCGTTGGTGAGAATATCCTGAAGAGATATTCTAAGGGAGGGTATTTGTATTTCGAGAGGCAAGACAGCCTCGGTACCGTATACCAAAGAAAAAGATGTGGCATTAGTGGAGGTACGAATACTAGTACGATAAGCCCAAAGGGCAAAGGGGATGTGATCGTGCCAATTTCTTCCAGACTCATTGACAACTTTCATGAGGATTTTGGTTAGTGTTTTATTAGAGGATTCGGCTTGTCCATTCGCTTGTGGATAGTAGGGTGATGAGAAGCTAAGTTTGATACCAAAGTTGTCGCAAAGGTCTTGGTAGATGCCCATAACTTGATTGACTACCAATTGAGAGTCGCCAAAAATATTGATAGATTTGATACCTAAGTGTAACGCAACCTGGAGACCCAGAACAAGGGCCTCGTATTCCGTTGTATTATTAGTGTAGGGGAAATCGAGTCAGAATGAAAGAGGCATAGGCTCAGCGTCGAGAGGAATGAGAACAACGCCGGCTCCTCTGCCGCGCGGTGGCATTTGGATCCATCGAATAAGAGGGTCATTGGATATGACTCTTCCCTGAGTGAAAGAGTGGCGATGAGTTCATCGGGAAATGTAAAATTGGTAAATTGTTCCCCTGGTAAAGGGGCTTCCGCAAGTTGGTCTGTGATGGTTTGTCCTTTGATTGATTTCTGGTGGACAAATTCAAGGTCGAGGTCGGCGAGGAGCATGAGCCATCGGGTGATGCATTGGTTTAGATGAGGTTTGGCATACATGTAATGGATGGGGTCCGTGTTGGTGATGACGAAAGTCTTGTGATTCAGAAGGTAGTGTCGGAGTTTGGTGGCCACGAATGATAGGGCTAGGAAAAACTTTTCTACATGTGTATACCTAGTCTCATAGTCCACCAAAGTACGACTTATATAATAAATGGCTTGTTCTCGATTCTCAGAGTCACGATGTGCAAGCATGGCCCCTACAGCGTGGTCGGTGGCGGAAAGGTAAAGGTAGAAAGGGCAGTCGTCTTGAGGTGGGATAAGCATAGGTGGCTGCAAGAGATAAGTTTTGAGAGCTTCAAAGGCTTGGTGGCACTCTTCACTCCATTGAAAGTCAATGTCTTTTTTAAGGAGGTGATGAAAAGGTTGACATCGATCCGAGAGTTGGGAGATGAAACGTCGGATAGATTGGAGCTTACCTTGTAAACTACGCAATTGTTTGAGGTTAGTAGGTGGGGGCATTTCTAGGATAGCTTTGACTTTAGATGGGTCGACCTCAATGCCACGCAAAGAGACGATAAAGCCAAGAAGTTTTCCCGAAAGGACACCAAAGACACATTTCTTTGGTTGAAGGCGGACAGAATATTGTAACAAGCGATCAAAAATAATGGTTAAAACATTGAGATGTTCACTACGATGTTTGGATTTGCCAAGAAGATCGTCGACGTAATCTTCAAGGATAGTGTGCATAATGTCATGAAAAATGTAGGTCATAGCCCGCTGATAGGTTGCACCAGCATTCTTAAGGCCAAATGGCATTACGTGATAACAGAAGGTTCCCCAAGGAGTTATGAAGGTAGTTTTATGTTGATCGGCAGGGGCAACCAAAATTTGGTTGTATCCTGAAAATCCATCCATGAGAGAGAGCATCTCATGGCCTGCAGTGAGATCAACAAGTTGGTCAATACTAGGTAGGGGGAAGTCATCCTTAGGGCAAGCGAGGTTAAGATCCCAGAAATCCGTGCATATCTGAAGTCCCCCTGTCGCTTTAGTGACAGGTACGATGTTAGAAATCCATTGAGGATAGTCAATAGGCAGGATGAAAGAAACAAAAAGGAGTCGTTGAAGCTCTTCTTTGACCAAGAGGGCAATGCGTGGATGCATTTTTCTCATTTTCTGTTTAATTGGCTTGGAATCGAGTTTCAGTGTAATGTTATGGACAGCAATATCTGGATCAATACCTGGCATGTCAGCGTAGGACCAAGCGAAAGCTTGGTTGCGAGCACGGAGGAAGGTAGTAAAGGTGACTTGTTCTGATGCGTTAAGGGACTGTCCGATCTTGACGATGTGAGGATCCTCCTCTGTGTGGATGTTGATTTCTATAGTAGATTCGTTCAACATGGTTTGAGTTTCAGATGGTAAAGCGCGTTGAATATAAGAGTCATCTGCGCCAAGGTAAGTGAGGATGGAGTCATCATCCTAGTACTCAACAACATTAATTGAAGGCGAGTCCTCTTCAATCATGTCTGGATATAGAAGGGGAATAGAAGAGGGGTCCTCATTATCGTGTTGATAAGTGAGAGGACCTAAGAAGATAGCATTTATGAAAAAAAAAGTTAGGAGGGATAGATTCGGGATCTATCGACTCTGTGGGTGACGATGGAAAAATGGGTGATGATGGTTTGGTAGGGGTGACGGCGTCATCGTCTAGAAGACAACTAACACGAGGTTCCTTTGATGTAAGTGTTCCCGGAAATCCGAGACCACTACGGTCATTGTGTTTGCGTGTAGTTACATGAATGATTGTGTGTCGGCCTTGTTCATAAAGACCGAAACCGAAGCCCTTCCAAGCGCAGCGTGTCAGGAAGGTAAGGGCGAAACGATGATTTGTCAGGTATTGGAAATCAGATTAGAAAGGAACCACACCAAGAGGAGGTTCAGGGGCAACGGAAGATGCGTCGACACCCCCATATGTTAGGTTAGTGCGGCAGTGAGGTGGTCCGTAGGAGATTACTTCCCCCACACGACGGTCATAGGTAGGATGTGCATGTAACTGTCCGTACTCCTGTGGAGTATGGAAAGAACTAACGTTATATAGGTGATACTCCCCCAGTGTAAGGCGTTGAAAAACATCTACTAAAGGGTCTGAGGTTGGGATGTTATCCGCGGGGAGGGAAGTGGTATTTGCAACGGTGATTTCATTGGTTGAAGGCGTAGGTGCGGTTGAGGTGGATGGTTGAGGTACGGTTGAAGGGGATGGTTGGGTTGGATGAATGGGTGTCTTGATTGGTATAAGCACATCATTAGGGCGATATAACATATTGCAGGTTTTGAAGGGGGGAGGATCAGCTTTTACGGTGTAGGACTTCCCCTCGTACTCAAATTTTATACATCTATGTAAGGTGGAGGGAACGCATCCCATGGCTCGGATCCAGGGGCGGCCTAACAACATGTTGTATTGAAATTATCCCTCAAGGACATAGAAGAGCTCAGGTAAAGTACGTGGTCCTACACGAATGTTAAGGATCACAGTGCCTAAGGTAGAGGTAATGGCATCGTTGAATGACCGCAACATGATGGGGTTGGCACACATGTAGCTAGAAGGGATATTCATTTGTTGGAAAGCTTTTGAAGAGATGATGTTTAGGCTAGCGCCCCCATCAATCATAACACGACGTACCCGAATGTCCTGGACGTAAGCTGAGATGAAAAGAGCGGGGTCAGGATCTTCTGTACCAAAGTCAACAATTTCGTCTTCAGAGAAACTGACAGCAGCAGCTTGTTGTACAGAGACAGAAGAAGTTGGGACGGTAGGTTGTTTGGTGAGGGAAGCAACGTGATTGGGTGTTAGAATGGAGGTAACAGGTAGGGTTTCATTAGGTAAGACCTCAATTCCTTGGAGGATTTCAACGAGAGCTTGTCGATGAGATTCAGAAGTCTGAATGAGATCATATAGTGTCATTTTTACGGGTGATTGGTGAAGCTGTTTGATCATGGCTCGATGGGCAACTCCATTAGAGACGGGGTAAGCGGGTCCACGAATAACCACTTTGGGTGGTGGTGCAATCGGGATGATGGACGGAGAAAGAGAGGATGCAGGTGTGCTTTCTTTCGCTTTCTCGTTGTTTTTCTGTGCTCGAGTAGCAACACTGATCATGTTGATCTCGTGAACACCAGAAGAGGAAGATGGTATGGATGAATCGTGGGCTTCGAGAGGTGGGGTTGTGATAATGATAGATTTTGGTGAGGTGGGGACAGATGGTATAGGAGAGGGAGTTGAAGCTAAAGGTCTCTCCCTTCATACGTTGTCTTTCTTAACCTGTTTATCTGAGAGAGGTGACTGACGAAGGATGGTTTTTAAAGCTTTGCATCCCTCCACATCATGTCCTGGTGTGCGGTGATAAGCGTAGATTTTAGACTCATCGTAACCTATAGGCCAAGGTTTAGATGGGTCATAAGATCTAAGTGGTGGTAGGGAAATGGTCGCATTTTCCACCAACAGAGCAAGGATTTTGGCGTAAGATCCTTTGAGTGGGTCAAAATCGGAGGAGGATGAGGGTATTGATTGTCCGGGTTTTGGTAACGTTTGGGCATGGTTGGTTTGTACGGGTGGTGGTTTAGCCGAGGAGTGTTGACACGTGGTTTTTACTAAACGTGGTTTCTTTGGTGCAGGAGCTACGTTTAGCTGGTTAGATGATGAGGCTACAGATGACGTGGTAGCGGGAAACAACCACGGAGAAAGGGGGGTGACAGAAAATAAATCCTTTGAAGATGGAGTTTGTTTAGGGTTGATGGGTGGACAGGATACGTGGGGTGAAAATGTTGATATACCCTTTGATTTCTGTATGGGTGTAGAAGGCGTAGGTTGTTTTAAAGAAAACGCAGGAGGTATGATATATTGATGCAAGGTGGAGGGATGAGGTCCCAATATGGAAGGTAGGTGTGATGATGATGGTTTTGATTGTGATAGAGGTACGGATTGAGTTTGTCTCCTAAGTGGCTGGGTGGTTTTATTTTAGGATAAATCTAGTCGCTTAGGTGGGTGTGTTAGACTGGGTATTGGTGAGGTCCCAAGAGTAGGGGAAGATTTGGTTAGGCTAATAGAGGTGGATGGGGCATACTTGGTAGAGGTGACAGGGGGTGAAGAATGAGAACATGGGCATTTTAAGCTTCTGGTAAGCACTTCGGGTATATGGTGGAGGCCTCAGAATCGGTCATTTGCATTTGAGTAGAATATGGCGTACTCAAACGTTCCCATAGGACTGCGTCTATCTTCTGGAGAATGACAGTCTTCAGGTTTGAATTGTAAATTTGGTATGGAAGAGAGGTAGGTTGTGATTCCAGTCCACTGTGGGCGTGATACAGGGGGTAGATGAGGTATTGTATCAATAGATATTAAAAGGTTGACCGGTTGTTGAAAAGATTTAGGCGATGAAGGACTAATAAGCAGGAGGGCATGTTTGAGAGGGTCTGTAATGGTTAAAGAATTTGGTGATGTCGGTGCAAGAGATTTCTTGTCTAAGGATGTCAAAAGGAGTGGCGTAGCCCTCCTCTTATGCAGCAAGAGCGGTAGAGAGGAGACGTCTGGGAAATAGATAAATTAGATAACATTCGTTTGCAGTCTTGTAGGGATGTGGTATAAGAAGACTCATCTGATGGGAAGAGAAGTCTGGGCAGTTAACTCCTTTATAGGTAAAGGAATGATTTCGCTTTGGCTTGATGGTGGTAAAGGAGGTTCGGGCTCCCGTGTCAAGTGAAGAGGCTTGATTCAAAATTTTCTCGATAGAGGATTTTGGCTGGGAGTCGAAGACTGCATGGATCTCATGAACACTCTCCTCGGCTAAGATATCTTGGTTTATGTTACTGTTCGAAGAGTGATTCGGGAATGGTTTGTTAAAGATTTTGAAATTTCGGTTGGCAGGGGCATTAGGATTATCGAGGGTTATATCCCCTGCATCAACCATTTCCTGCACTATGTTTTTCAACATCTTGCAGTTTTCATGACTATGTCCTTTTATGCGGTGAAAGCTACAGAAGTCATTTTCTTTGTTCCAGGAAGGTATAGCGCGGGTGGAGTCAAACCCGGAGTGAGGTTTAACAGGAGGCGAGGTGATAGCTCCGGCTTTGAGCAATTTTTCCAAGATGACGCCATAAGTTTCTCCCAAGGGAGTGTAATTGATGGGTTAGGCTTTGTACTTATAGGTGGTTTTTGGTGGGGTATTAGACGGTGTTTGAGATTTGACCATCACCGCGTGGACAGCTCCTTTTGATTTCGAAGAAGTGGATGTGTGAGGAGTGGTGGTGTTTGGCTTATTGGTAGAATCTGGAGTTTGGAAATTGGGGTTTTTGTTGCGCAACCGCAATTTCTCTTCTTCTAAGGCTCGAATTTCTAGTTTCTAAGCCATGGTAAAGGCCTCGTCAAATGTGCGGAAAGTTTGAATTTGAAGAGTAGGAGAAATGTGCTTAGCACATGCCCGCGTAAAAAGTTTGATAAGTTCAGCCTGTGGCAAGGCATATGTAAGTTGGTTGATAAGGCCGCGCCATCGTCCAACGAAATCTGTGATAGATTCGTCTTCGAATTGTCGGATGGCATAAAGGTCGGTGATAGATACTTTCTTGGCAATGTTAATGGAGAAATGATCCAAGAAAGATTGGGCTAGTTGGTTAAAAGAGATGATCGAGTGTTGGGTTAAAGCACTGTACCACTCTAAGGCGGGTCCTGATAAGGACATGGGAAAAGTGCGGAGTAACAAGGCATCATCATGAGTAATCAAATAACAAGCATGTCTAAATGATCGCAAGTGTTGTTGAGGATCCTCTTTACTATTAAAACAAGTAAATTTCGGCAATTCCCATTGCGGAGGATAAGAATGAAGGGGGACGGAAGGGTGAATAGGGTCCCGAAAAACTTGCTCGTATGTCAAGGCGATACGAGTTCCCGAAACAGAGGCCTCCAGATTTTGCATTTTGTCCATCATTTGTTTGATGAAATCCGTGGTTGGATGGGATGATGATGCAGTTGTGGTAAAAGGAGGTGAATTGGGCCAAGGGCCTCCGCTAGACACTGGTGGGGTTAAATGTTGATAGGGTATGGAGGACGAATATGTTGGAGCGACCGAATAGGGATGTCCTATATAAGATGTCGAGGTCACCGGGTATGTTTATGGGAATGAAAAGGTAGGTGGAGCTTGAGAAGGGAAGCTCGTGTGGATAGGAGGTAGCGAGCAAGTCAAGAACGGAGCCGTCTGCAAGAGAGATGAAGTAGGAGCAGTCGGCAGTAATGATATGTGGGGTCCAAGATTAACCAAAGGAAATCCAATCTGTGTCGTATGAACCTCTGAAGTCGTCAGATTAGGAGACGAGGCTACAGATGTAGGAAGCAAGGCGGTGTTATCAGGCGGAGTGGGAGTTAAATGAGTAGCTATACTAATAGGCATGCCAACAAGGAGTTGACCATCAGGCGTACGGTCAGGAGCATGAGACAAATAGTATTGTACAGTGCTAGGATTAGCATCCAGAAATTTGACAAATTCCTTATCTCCTACAGGAATTTTGGGGATTTCACTGGTGTCTGTAGGGTTCCCTAGAGAATGTGAAGGGGGTGATTCAGGCAAAGACACAGAGCAGGCATGTGAAACCATGGCGGCGGCTTGCTTCCGAGTGATAACAACCATGGACAAGAGTACATAGTAGAGCTTCAACCTATCAGGAACAGAAATAGCCTCAAAATGGTGAAATTGGTAGGTTGCTGGTGTGACAGGAACCGGTATCGGTCTGGTGACCGGTGTCGGTTAGCTAGAGCCGACGTCGGTCACTTAACCGATGTCGGTTTATTAAGCCTGGTATAGGAAAGTATAAGAAGCTGCTGATTTGATTTTTAACAACGCTTAGTACCTCTATCAATTTGTTCTGAGGTGATCACAAAAAACAGAGTATGACAGAGAAAATAGAACTGAAAACAAGCAAGATGCACACGCAAATCTAGAGATTAACCCTAGGGTTAATTTTAATTATTGTGAGCTTATGCCTTTAGACGTAGACTGATGTCAAAAATCCTAAACAGAAGACTTAGAGGAAATGTCAGGTTTGTTTTGGCTTATAAGGTTACCTCAATCGGGCGGAGGAATACCGCGGAAAAGGGGGGATGTTTGAGCTGTTGTGTTAATTGTGAAGTGATTCGGTATGTGTTGTGCAGTGAATGTAAGATTAATTTCTCGTCAATACCGTGGATATCACCCCCACGTGTACGACCTGTTACTTAATCTATGTTCACTAGAATTGAAAATAGCAAGTAGGAATGCAATGCACGTGTTTTAAACCCAAATCTAAAATGATATTCAATGAAGCAAAAGAGATGACTGTCACTAATGCAAGATGTAAAATCAAAGCAAGTTATTTTACCAAAACAAAACAAAACCTTGTGAATATCTTTAGAAGAAGAAAACAGCAAGTATGCTCCCTATATGAAAGCAAGCAAAAAAGAAAGAAACCCGAAATGGGTCCCACCAGGCGTGCCAAAATGTTTCGCTCATAATGTTTCGGCTTCTGGAATAGAGTTGCTTCTATCCTTTCATTCCTTTTAGAAACAGATAAGGGTTAGGGCTAGGAGAAATACTTGTTGAATGTCGAGATGGTGTGCGCATACCGTAGAGAAAGATCAGGTTGACTGCGGAGAACTCCTTTTTGTCTTGGAAGGACTACCTGCAAATAAGAACACAAGACCACAAGATTTTGATTAGACAATAAATGAGGGAACTGCCTTGGGCCCAAGAAATATAAAACTTCCTTTCGAAGGTGGTCAGTTCCCCTGCTAATATGAATTAACACAAAAGACTGTAAAATATCAATTAAATTGTTTCGTTGAAACGGGTAGGGGAAAAAGGCTGGTTTCTGGTTTTGAGTCACAATAACCGATACCGGTTACTGATAACCGATATCGGTAGGGTCTAGGATCTATAGGTTGGTTGTGTGGTAGGTGGTTGTGTTGTAGGGTAACGGTGTTGTTTATAAGGCTGGTATATGAGTGATATTAGGTGATGAGATGATGAGAGGTAAATGAATGATAGCTAGATGCAATGGCACGCTGGGTAGTGGATCTAGGAATGGATTTATGAGGACTGTGATTCAAAAAGTCTAAGAAATGTTATTAAAGAGGACATGCAAGATGTAACTTACTGGTTATTGACGAAGATGTAGGTCCAGGAACTCTGATGACAAAGGCAGAACTCAGGTAGGATGGCCTGACACACAGAAGATGAGATATCTCCCTCCCGATGATCAGCTGAATATCACAGGGCTCTAGTTATCCAGTTGCAGTCTTGGGCTTGATCTCCTTTGCTGCAAACCCTTCTTGTCTCTTCACTCGTCTCTGCTCAGCCAAGTAAAGATCCGGATTCTCTTGATCGCTTCTGATGCTCTCTGTTGATCCAAAAAAATCCTTCGACCTCCGTTTTTTCCACCCTTGTTTCTGGTTAGGGGAGCCCATTTAAAGGGAACCGATGGTGGTTACATAACCGACGCCGGTCAAGTAGGAACCAGTATCGGTAAGGAAAAAGTAGGCTATTTTTAGCAAAATAGCTCACTTCCCCTGCTTTTCTCCCGAAGGATTGGTTGCGGGCTTGGTCAAGTGACTAGAAGGTCGGTTTTGGGTGCGAGTAAGGAGGCATTAGTTATGAGTGTGAGTCTAGACCAAGTCATAGGTCTTAATTAGGTTAGTTTAGGGTTAGGGCTAGGTCATGATGAGGTGGCAGGGTGGAGGGTTGGAGATGTGGATTTATTAATTATAAGATAATTAATAAATAATTGTGTAAGGTTTAGGTGATGAGGTTAGGTTGCGAAATGGGATGCAGGTCATAAGGAGTCGTAAGACACAAATTTGGTGTCTACAGTATGGTCCATGATATAATTAATAATATCAGTATACCAAGGAAACTCAAAGATAGGAGGTCTGGTTTCGATGTAGTATATGCATTTATCAAGAAAGTCTAGATCTACTAGATCACCTCCGTCTAATGGGTTATCAGCTAACCAATCCACAATGATTTTTCCTTTAACGGATTTCTGATTTACAAATGTTAATTCTAATTCACCCATTAAGGTTATAAAGCGTCCAACCTTCTTAGACAAATATCCTTGTGTGAGGAAAGTTCACAAATGGTTTGTTTTTACAATGACCCTTGTTTCTTGATTTATCATATAATGTCTTAAGCTAGTTTGGTTATGAAGCCTATGCTCAAGGAATTCTCATTCTACTTGCATATAACATGTGATCTTAGTCAAGCAACATTTGACTAATGAAATAGATTACGTGTTCGACTCTTGTCATCATCTTCTTGAGCTATCATACAGGCTAGCAATGACATTGGTAGCTTACGCGAATATAAGATTAACTTTGCAGTCCAGACCTAGAAGGCATTAGCGTAGGTGGTGATAACAAGAAATGCTTAATTGATTCGAAAGCTTTGTTGCAGTCTTCAGTCCAATCGATACTATAATATTTCTTGAGTAGATTGTTGATTGGATGAATGACAATGCTTAAATCTAGGATGAATCTTCGGATTACGCACCGAGTTTTCCTGAGAAATGACCTGATTCCATATTCATCCGAAGGTGGGCTCATTTCAAGAACAACCTAGATTTTGGCCGGGTCAACATCGATCCCTCGTGATGATATAATATAACCCAAGAGTTTCCCTCATGTCACACCAAATACGCATTTTTCTGGGTTTAATGTGACTCTGTATTCTATTAGACGTGAAAGAATGATGCGGAGCACTTCCGGGTGATCACAATGCCTCCTAGCCTTGGCCAACAAGTCATCTACATAGGATTCGATGATTTTGTGAATAAGATCATGAAATATATATGTCATTTCCCGCTGGTATGTAGCACCAGCATTCTTGAGACCGAATGGCATAACAGTGTAGCAATAGGTTCCCCAAGGAGTGGTAAACATGGTTTTAGCTTGGTCTTGTTCAGATATTTTGATTTGATTGTATCCTGAGAATCCATCCATGAGAGACAAAAGCTCAAATCCGGCTGTTGCGTCAATGATGATGTCTATGGATGGTAACGGGAAGTCATCCTTGGGACACACCTTGTTAATGTCTCAGAAGTCTATGCAGATGTGTATCTTCCCATTCTTTTTGAGAACAAGACCAATATTAGATACCCACTGAGAGTAATCGACTGGTTTGATGAATCCTACTTGGAGGAGTTTTATTACCTCGTCCTTCACCATGAGAGCTACCTTGGATTTCATTGGTCTCAATTTTTGTTTAATCAACTTTGCATCTGATTTAGTGATGAGGTTATGTACCCGCGATGTGTGGTGTAATCCCTATCATTTCTTTATAACTAAATGCAAAATCCTTCTGATGTTCCTTGAGGATTCGAGTGTGTGTTTCTACTTCTGCTGGAGTTAACGAGGATCCTAGTTTCAAGATATTTGGTTCATCCTCCATTCCGATGTTAATATCAATTGTTTCTTCGATTAAAGAAGCGTTACCTTCTTCAAACTCAGACGGGGCTGGAGGTAATTCCATATCGTCTCCATTTTCTACTGTGTATATGCTGAGCTCCTTTTGTGGGGGCAGCTCTATCATGGGATTTTTGAAGTAAGAAGATGAATGTGGGATTAAGGACAAATCTATCACGTGATGGGTGAGATGTAGTGCTGCATAGGTGTTTAAGTAATCTAGAGTGGCTCTATCACTATCAATGTTGTCTAGGATAGTAGATTTGTTCTCATCTATGTTCTTTAAAAGAGGGTTTGACATTTTTTTCACCAATGGTTCAGTACAAAGGGATACCATGAAATGGGTATCTTCCAACTCACTGTTTGGAGTGAAGCGTGATGCTAAGGTTATAGAATCTGTGAGAAGATTTTGTTCTCGCAGGATTGCTTCAATTGATAAGAAGTCAAACTCTTTGCTTAAATCTAATATAGCTGTTTTGTAGAGCTGTAAGTGCCCAGCTCTAGTTTCATACACCTCAGAGACTTGGTTTGCTACCAATTGTGAGTCTTCTAACACCCTGATGTAATTAACACCGATCCTCTTAGCTAAGATGAGGCCAATGAGGAGGGCTTCATACTCAGCGCCATTGTTCGTACATTCGAAATTTAGTTTAAAGGAAAATGGTAGGATTTTTCCCTCGGGAGAAGTAAAGATTATACCTACCCCAGCTCCGTAACGACATCTAGCTCCATCCAAATGGAGAGTCCAATATTTAGCTAGGAATATGGAAATTGGGACATTTATTGTGTTAACGTCTTCTGCTTTGGTTACTTCCACCATGCAAAGATCCTCTGCTGGAATAGAACCAACACCTAGGGTATATCCCATGCCTACATAATCAAATGGTAGGAACATCGGTAGATCCTGTTCTAATAATTCAACAATTTTTGCAGTAGTTCCTAATGATACTATTTCTACAATGTTAGCCTCATCTTTGAGGGCTAGGATAGTCTTGATTAGGCTCATAGTCTCAAGATCTGTTGTAGGTACCAACTTCTCTTCCAGTTTTGCATCGGTGGGTTTATTAAGTTGGTTTGTTGGGAGTTTAAACTCTGAGTGAACGCCTGGTCTTTTCTTTAAGTCAGCTAGGTGTATATCGAATGGTTTTGGATCGCCTTTGGCTACGAATACCTTTCCTAAATGTAATAATCTTACCTCTTGAAATAATGTAGAAGGGATTGCCTTCATACGGTGTATCCATGGTTGGCCAAGGATCCTATTATAGTTGGTTTCTCGATCTATAATATAAAAATCAGTCAGGATTATTTTGGGTCCTAAGGTGACTGGTAGTATTATAGTTCTGATCGACGTGGCTTTAAGGCTATCATAGCCTCTTAGTGTATTTCGAGCCGTGGAACAATTCGTTTCTCCATACCCTAGCTTTTGAAGGAAGGAGAAGGGGACTATGTTAACTGCTGCCCCATTGTCAACCATCGCGTGTTTCACATAATTGTTATAAAACCATACTTGCAAATGTAAGGCTGGATCACCTATGCGTGCAATCTCAGCATCTGTTGGCATTTTGTTTATTTCAAATATAAACTCGGTATCCCTATCCGGCTGCCCCAGATGGTGGATATCAAAGTCTATATGGTTTACCTATGTTTTGGGAGGTGGAGTAATGTTAATTAAATGACCCAAACCTAATGCCTCTAAAAGAGCAGCCCTGTGGGCAAGAGAGTTCTTCAGTAAGTCCAAAAAAGAAATGTGCGTGAAGATTTTTGTTAGATCACTAATTAAATCATAGGCACCCACAGGTTTTACTAATATTTGTTGGATGTTATCTGTCTCTGGCAGGTAATTTGGACTTGGCTGAGAGGAATACTCTCGTGTCCTTGTTACAGCTTCCACGGGTAGTTCGGCGTCTAACTCCACTAAACTGACTATCTTGGGTCACAGCTAATTTCCTAATTGTGGTGCAACTAATGGATTTAGTGAATTCGAGGCTTCATGATCATTGTTTCCTGTCATTATGCCCTTATTCATCCCATTTGGATTTAATTTTTTTTATTATTATAGGAGTGGATCGTTGAAGATCTTGAGGGGAGCATTTTGAGGGGAAATCACCCCTGTAAAAGTATTTGGTGATAGTGATGCAGGATATTCTAAGAACATATCTATGAAAATTTGTCTTTGTTCTTCTGGAAGATGTTGCATGAATTTATTATAATCAAAACACATTCTAGTGTCATGGCCTCAAATCTTGTGGAAACCACAATATGAGTTAGAATTGTAATTCCTAGTTTGCTGGTTTGGTGCATATTGTGGCCCAAAACTCTAATCAAACCATTGCCTATTAGGATTAAAGTTTGCATATTCGTTGTTTTTGGTTTTGGTTCTAGTTTTGATATCCAGTTGAGTTTTGGCTTGGACCCTGTGTAGGGTTTCGCCATTGTTGTTGTTGTTGTTGTTTTTGTTGTTGTGGATGATAAAAATCCACTGCATTGATTGTTGGGGTAAAGTTGTTGTTTCGTTGGTTTTTCATTAGTGGTGGAGTATATACAACATTTACCTTTTTATCCTGATCAGTTACTCCATCTGTTGTCACTCCGTAATTTTTGCTAAGGATTTTAGGTCCTTGATTGACATTTGTGGTAGTAGGATAAGTCATAGTATTCTGGTTGGAGGTGATTAACCTCCCATTTGCGCCATGTGTCTTGCGACCACTATCTATTGCCACTTGATCTATTCGAAGAGTGCTCTCAAATACTTCATTATAAGTCCTTAGTGGGAACTTTTGGACTTCTTCTTTCACCTCTCTACTGAGAGAATGAAGGAATAAATCGCATAGTTCCATTTGGTCCATGTTTGGAGCACTGGCTCGAAGAATAAAGGACTGTACGCCACCTCTGGATGAAATGAGTGACAGATTCATTGTGTTCTTGGTTAATGTGCAAGAATTCCTTGATTCCTGTTCTCAATAGTTTGTTCACGTCAAACACCTTAATGAATTCTGAAAATGAGTTGTTAAAACGAATGGATGGAAGCCTCAGGTATTCTATAATACCAATCGAGGGCGATGCCCTCCAAGGTTTTGGGGAATATTTTAGCAACAACCCCATCCCAAGGGAGTAGTGAGTTCTCAAATGGTTGTGGCGTAGGTATTGATATGTGCATTCGAATCTCCCTCACCTTTGTATTTGGGAAAATCAGGAAGAGGTCTTGGAAGCATGATGATTCATATGGTGAAGTCTAAGGGCTCTTTTAAATATTCTAAATAAGTCCCTATCACGTAGGTTTCGACCATTGATGGTTCCTGCTGAGGGGGCAGATGTGGAATGGGTTATTGATATGGCGTAGCGTATGTATTGGTAGGGGCATAAGGAAACCCCTGTGGTTAAGCAAACATGTCGAGAAAGGATAACATATCTCCTTTTGGTGATTTGGAGTACATGTTTAAGTATGAAGGGGTATTGTCAAGGAATAGATTATTTTGTACTAGACTGGGAGGTATTGGAACGGTGTTAGAAAGGGCGGTTCTAGTTGGCGTTTGTTGTGAATACTGAGGAGGCATTCCCAATGTGCCTATTCCTGTGAGGAGGTCTACTTGGCTAGGATGGTGTGGAGGATTGGAATTTCCTGCCTGCATGAATTGAGAATTGTGATTTGCTTGAGCAAGTTCTAACCCCCTAACTTTTTCTACTAAAGTCGAAATGACTTCATTCGGTGAAGTCACGAGTATTTTTCCTTAGTGGTGTTTGTTGTATATCCTGATGTTGTATAGGCATGTGATACCCTGCTATGAAATGATCGTTACCCTGCCAAGTTTCCTCGAGGGCATTTCCTATATGTAGTGGTATGGAGGTATTTTATTGAAAAGAGACCTTGGGTTGTGTTTGTAAAATTCCTATAGGTGGGTACATACTCGGAGAGCATTGTTCATTCCTAGCATAACACACTGAATGTTCATCATCTAAAACCAAGTATGGATCTAATTTCCTACTAATTTGTGGTCTAAGTAGCACCTGAGGAGATGAACAAGATTCTCCTGTGAACATTATATTGTTTGAGCCTGAAGGCTCTGTTTGTTGCGTTTGAGTGAGCTGATCCAACTCCTCTATTTGGAAAGATGAGATATATCTTTTCCTTGGAGGTGGAGTTTGTGTTGACAACCAGTTGGCTGAATAATTGTCACCCCATACTGAGAGTGAGGGTGATGACTATCTATTCAGTTGAGCGTAGTATGCCTCAAGACCTAGGAGAGGTCTGCCATATGCATCAAATCCTGACATATTCGGGGGGTATATGAATACCCATAGAATAATGGGAAGGAGGTAAGGTGGATGAAAGAAGATGAAACACTAAAAGAGAAAAGTCGAGAGTGAAGCAATTGTTCCAATTTCACCAATTTTGTTGGTGAAGCGGATGTGAAGGCTAATGAGGTGGAAAGGGGGAAATAGTTGTGTGTTTCACGTCAGGTTCACCAATTTTGTACGATGGAAAAGTGACAAGCAAGCATGGGAATCTACAAGTAACTCTTCCTCGCACCTGACCTCCCGAGGTCGTGCTGAGACAGCCGGTGGGGATGGAATATACATGTGGGATGTAGACAAACTAGTTAGGAAATCTTATGTCTTCGACGCACGTACTAGTGGAATCTATGAATCTAAGGCAAAGAAGGCCCTCCTAACCTGAACTGGCGTGATAGATCGATTGCAAGGATGACCACTTGAAGGATCCAATCAATATCGAGCTCTGGCATGATCCTATCTATGGGTTGTGGGATACGTGGAAAATGACCTGGAATTGTTTCATGTATGTCTCTAGACAGGGTCATAAGATGGATGATGGATATATAGTGGATTCTATGGGTGATTCTCTGGTCTAGTCTAGAAATCTTTAGCGTCGTTAGCTACTATATCTAAGAGGATAACTGTGTGATAATGTTTGGTGGAAGTGGAGAGGACCTAAATACTAGTGTGTGTAAACTAGCATCAACACCGGATTGTCCCGTGGGTCTATTGGGTTGTGGGATTTATGGGTAATAACTGTAGATTCATGGTTGTTGTGGACCTACTATGGTCATACGAGGGTTCAATCCCTAATCCCTAATATCCAGTAGTCATATTCCTTCTCAGCCTCTATATTTAGAATTGACAGTTGTGTAATCTTCTTCGAATATCTCACAGGTGTTCCTGCAACCTGAATTCTTAAGCTAGTATCTATGTCTGTGAGAGTGTCTCTTGCATCTGGCTGTGGGACCAAAGGATCACAACCGAACATTTTCTCTCTTTCAATCCCTTCTACAGTCATGTGGATATTTGTTTAGGGTAATCTATAGCTTGACTAGTTTGACCAAAATGTGTGCGCTTGGTTGTCTTCTATGTTTAACCCACTTAACTGTGAGCTGATCTGTTGTAAGTCTGTTGTTGTTCGGAAGACTTGGATTCTAAGATTCTGATCTATGTCAGTTATTGCTGTGACGAGATTGGGTTGAGGCATGATTGGCTTGAATACATATTCTCTAGGCTCTCTAGGTCCCGTGATTGTCATACAAAAGAAAACGATATAAAGCTACCTAATGACAGAATAAACTAAATATGCAAGATATATCTACGTGTATTTCTAAGTTTGATATTTATTGATAAACTACAGAAAAAATTTTAAAGAGAAATTATCTAATATATCTAAAATTGAAAACTAAACTAATAATGCAATTAAAACAAACAAAGCAACTGAGTATAGCTACTTGTCTGTGTAGTTTGTAGATCTATTCTAAATAACCTAATAACTAATCTACTCTATTTGAAAGAATCTCGATCCTACCTCAGAAGTGAGGAGTGAATCATAGTTTCTCAGAAACTATCAATCCCCACAACTTCCCTGGTAATATCGAAAGTGAAATTAACTGAAATGAAATGATTGACTACTTTATTTGATATGCTTTAACAAGAACTTTGAAAGCTTGAACCTGGATTTTGCATAACAATGGCGAATCCGATGGTGTTTGGCTTTGTCCCCTCTGTGTGATCTCCTCATTTCTTCATGATCATGTGGACCCAGAAAAGTGTGTAATGCTAGCATCAATAGAAGTAGATATTGGGACAATGGCATCTTAGGATACAGACTGAATACAATGTGAGTAGGAGAAGGATAGCGCAAGAGTACAGAGCTTGGCTTATGTAATTCCTAGCAGGATTTATTGTGAGTCATGCAACATAAAACATCCAGAACCTGAAACTACCTTATTTGATGAACAAAACCTACAACTTTAATGGCTTCCTATTAAAAAATAAACTATCCTACTCCAATTGATTAGATGAAATAATAATAGCACTTGCACAAGGAGGATATGTGGCTTTCTGACAGCTAAACAATACTAACCATGCATACAACAAATGAAACTATGAATCCTAAGCAAAATTGAAAGGCTAAAACTATTGAAATGAGAAATTCAGAGGCAAATTTGAGGGGCCATTTTCTTGAGCACAAGCCAGCTATTTATAGAATCCCATTTACCTAAAGGTGAAACCAATTTGATCTCTTTATGGGGATATGGATTTTTCCCACCATTTTCCAATTGAAAGGGGGGCAAATGGTTTGGGAATGGGCAAGCCCTTGTAAGAAAATTATATGGAGGGAAGGAGAAGGGAGATTGTTTCAAACCTCATTGGAGGATTTCCCAAAATAGCTTCTTATTTAAGTTGGTTTGGTTTATTATTTGTACTGTGATGTCAGATGTTGGATAAATTTTTGGATTCGCTGATTGGGCAAAAAAAAGAAGAGCCACAAACGATAGGTATAAATTGTAAATTTTTTTGAAAACAAAGAAGTAGGGGTTTCCCTTGGGGACCTGTTGTATTCATTGGAAGCTTTGTTCCATGGTTTGGCACATGGGTGTTGCGTTATTGTTCTAATTGTAACCTCCAGGGCCAATGAAGGAGTTTATTTTTTATGTTCATAACCTCAAAGAAACTTTGGGAACATTGCACTACCCAAAATTTCAGGGGAATATGACGCCTATTATTGGGTTTTGATTAAATTGCATTGGAAAAAAATTATTGGTTGTAGTGTTTTGGTTTGGTATGTAAAGGGATATCATTTATGGAAAAAGGAAGGATTCAGGATTGAAGTGTATTGTCAAGAGATTTAGGGAAAAAAATTTGTATGCTACTAAAAAAATTAAAAGAATGACAATTAATAACAAGCAATGCAGTCGTGGTATTTTTTATGGAAATTTTTGGACCTCATTTTAATATTGTGCAAGGGGGCATCGGATAGAAAAACTTGGAATGGGTCGGTGTGTGGGGTTGTGAAAGGAAAGAAAAGTGAAGGCAAAGTGTGATGGTATAGGACCCAAAATTTTGGGGTAAAACTACATTTTTAGGAGTATCTCCATTTTGTTAGATTGATAAATGTTGGAAATACTAACAAGGGACCCAATCTATTCCCTGACTAAAAAACATTAAAAATTGGAAAAAGGATAAAAGTGTTCGATTGATTGATGGGCCAAGTGGTGAAATGGTTCTGCAGAACTAAGGTGTGAGTTTGCTGAATGAAAAAAATATAAGTATTAGAAAAAACCATGGGTGTGTCTTATAATAAGGGAAAGGAAACTTTATTTTGGCAAATCAAGGGGGAAATTTAATACCAGCTGAAAATGGGAAAGAAAAAAGAAAAAGGAAAGAAAAAAACATGGATTCCCAGAGTTTGGGTCGGCACTTGAAATCAAAAAAAACTTTGTAAATGTGTGGATTGCATTATTACACACAAGAAGTTATTATGTCGGTTTCAAGAGGATGTGGAGGGAAGAGAGGGCGGAAAGAAACAAGGCCAAAACAGGGATAATAAAAAAAAATTCAAAAAAAAAAAAAAAAACCACGGTGTTTAAAAAATATGGATTAGGGGGAAAAAAGGCAAATATTAAAAAGCAAGGAAGAAAGGGGGAAGGAAAAGTCTAGTCCTATGTTCAATAGGTTTGGAACGGGAACGGAAAATTCCAATATCAAGGAATTTCCGTTATATGGTCTCTGTTAATCTGAGGTGGGGAATGAAAACGGAATTTTACACGAAAGACTTTGTTTTCCAACATTTGAATTGGAAATTCCTCGTGAAATATAAATGCCACAGACTTTTTCAGTAAAAAAAATGGAGAGGGGCCCAGGAAAAGTTGCCACGTCCTGTACTGGGGGAAAAGATTGGGAAAAGGGGAATAGTGAAGAAGTTTTGAGGGGAGGGGAGAGGGAAGTCATTGCATTCCACCCAAGGGGTTACTTCATCTTGGGGGTGCCAAAGAGGGTGGAGGTACCCGATCAGAAAAAAATACCGGGAATACTTTTTTATTTAGAAGGTTTTGCCGTTAGGGACGTTAGGAATCTTGAAATAAAATTAATATTGATAAAGGATAATTAACCCTCTTTCCAGGTAACATGGAGGGGAAATTATTTGCTTACAATTAGTAACTAAGGTTTTTGAATGTTATCCCACTTGGATTGTTTTTCTCCTAGCATTTTATTCAGTTGGTTTTGTTGAAGGAGTCAGAACAGAATAAAAGACTTTCGTTACCACTCCCATTGGTGGGGAAAGCTCCGATGGCATAGGTAAGGGAGGGAAACGGGGGGGGGGGGGTGCAGGAATGAATGGTGGTGAGGGAAAAAAGGTGATTAAAAGGGGAGTAAGGGATTGTGGGTTGAAGCGTTTTATGGTTAATTATTAATGGAATTTCATGTTTTGTTTATTCTAAAAGATTTGATGTAACTGTGTTTTTCTATAAAAATAAAATTCAAATCACTTGCCAACAAACACTTGGAGAGAATGTTTTTAAGGTTTTTTGGTAGAGGAGTATGGAATATCATTGAAATCCCCAATTTAAGTTTCCATTTTGGAGTGTTTAAAAGGAAAATTTTCTTGGTTTTTCCCAAACCATGCTTGTCGCCGGGACGCAAAGGAAGGCCGGTGGACTATCAGTGGGATAGTGAGGGGAGTCCATTTTACTATTTTTTTTAGTTACTTCGTAGTTTATTTTCGTGTATCGTTTATGCTTTTTTCCTTTGGCTTCTTTCCCCTATTCCCCCTCCCCAAGAGAGAGAGTGGGGAAGCCAATCCAAACCACAGGTTCCACTTTCCAGAAACAACTAAAAAGGAAGGGGAGTTTCAATCTTCCTTTGGGGAAAAACATAAACAACTTTATCAGAAGATTTTTTTTGAACTTTGGTTGTGTTGGGGACCATCCCCAAATTTCAACTTAGCATCTTTTGAATTAAAGGATACCAACACCAAAACTATTCAAAAATGGGGAATAAGCTTTCCAATTAAGATTTTTCAAGGGAATCAAGGAGCAATTTTAAAAGGGCATGTACTTATTTTGGCCACCACTCTTAAATTACACAGAAGCCGTTTTTGCAAATGTTGTTAAGGTGGTTTATTGAAGGGAAAAACAAACATAAAAAAAAATGGGCCAGGTTTTTCTTGGGGGTGAAAAAAAAGGATGGGGATTGAAAGGGGCTTTCCCGAGAGGGGGGACCAATCCTTTTTCAGTAAGGCCATTGCACAGGAGGACCAAAATTTTCTAAAGGTTAAAGCGTGACACAAAAATTCCATGGGAGAAAAAGAAAAAGAAAAAAAGGAAAGAAGGAAAACCAAGCAAATTTTCCTTAGGTGGGAAAGGAGGGGGAAACAAAAAATAGGTTTTTCAAGAACCTTTACATCCTTGAGGGCTCTAAAAGTTGGTTTTTGCTTATGTTCCCGTACCACCATGTTGGAACAAAGATTGGGAAATAAGATTCGAAAGATATAAATCTATCAGTAGATGGGACGGCTGGTGCCCAAAAAAAAAATGATGCAGGATGGGTGGTTCCCAACAGTTGCAGGAAAGGACAAAAATGGGACACCCCCACATAAATAATTCATCTCGAAACCTCCATGAACCAATGGCAAAGGGAGGTTTTGGGCCTAGCTAAGGCTTTATGGGTTGGATGGAGAAGGACGAAACTTTATTACAAAAAACTAGTGGAGGTGAAAATGACAGTAGTAGTAGGAACGGAGGAAAAGGGTGGATTGTCCTTTGGAATTCAAAAGTTTTGTAAAAGGCATTTCGGACAAAATGGTGTTTTAAACAAAGGATATAACATCTTTTATCTCAGGGGGGGGGGGGACAAATGATGTTACCCTAAAAAAACATTTGATTTAAAAAAATCAGAAAAAGGGATTCTCTTAAGGTTAGCCTCTCAAAAAATAGGTCATTAACTTATTTTGGGTTAGGCCTGGACGAAAAACCCTAAGGAGGGGAGTTGCCTCCTTAAAGATTGCCATTTGAGGAGGAATAAGCCCCAAAAGGTAATTGTTTTGAATTAAACAACAACCCCATGGAGGAGGTTTCAGGTTGCGTGACATTTGTTTTTCTGGGAAAGTTTACCGCAACATAAAATATGGGGCTGTGCTGGGTTATTGGTGGCCAAAAAAAAACTCTTCTTAAAATATGGGTAACTCTATTGTTAGGACAAAAAAAATGTTGGAAAATTTTGCCAGATTTTTTTCTGGAAGAGACAGACAGCTTCAGTTCCCCTTTCCTTACAAGACTATTGGTCAAAAAATTGAAATATGGTCCCCATTTAAAGAGGAAAATGGGGAATGGATTTCATTTTTTGAGGAGGTTTTCATTCATTACAGTGCTGTGGTCATAAATTTAAAATGGGAATTCTTTGTAAGAGCCCACTTGGATTTATTTCACTAATTGTTGTGGGAAGGAATCACCCCACCATAAGAAAAAATTAACACACCACGTCATTCCTGGGGGTGGAAAGAAACTTCATGCTAAAATAAAAAAGCATATGCAGATTTTGGGAAGCAGAGGTTGGGCTAGTTAAAGATGTTTTTCGATTAATTGCCTATGGGAGTTTTCAGGAGCCAAAAAACCTTCAGTGGCAAATGTGCAAAAAGGGGTTAATTATGGAATTATGGAAACATCACATTTGAAACCTATTGGCTTCTTAACCTAAAATCCCCAAGGGAAATGGACAAGCAAACAGGAAGTCTTGGATGTTTGGGGGCCTGTCCTGAAAAAAATCAACTTTTCACTCGTTAAAAAGAGAGGCTCCTTAGTACAAAGGCCAACCATTTGACGGGTTGGTATATGGAAAACCGAGGGCTTTTTTACTTTACCCCTTTTTTTCATTTTGAAATTTGTTCTTCATTCAAGGGGTTTGTTCAAAAAAGTGGGGGGGGAATATCAAAAAGAAAAAAGGGGTTAGGAAAGTGAGTCGATGTCAGATGGGGCTAAAAAATGAAAAAATTTCTATTAATGAGTTAGATGAAGGGGAAAGCAAGGGGGCATGTGCAATTCAGCGGTAATATTAAGTTTTAGTTATTATGTGGAAAGTTCTTCAGGATTTAAAAAAAGTTGGAAGAACAATTTAGAAATTGTTGAAGAATTTATTTGATAATAAAAATGACTCCCAAGGAGATGTTGGTTTTTTGTTAGGGGGGTGGGGATATCTTTGTGGTGATATGGGGGAAGCATGCACACGGATGAAGGGTAACACATGGAATAAATTTTGGGATTGGCATTATGGGATTGGGGCCCTTATTCAAAAAAATTTGGACCATTTTCAAATTTTGTTGAAAACATAACCTTCTCTTAAAAGGACTTAGGGATTGGGGAATACGTGATTTTCCTGTTTAAAAATGGCAGGGCGCATTTGGAGAAATATTTTCCTTGATTATTTTTGATTTCTCAGAAACCAAAAGGATATACTCAATTGGACCATATAATAGTTCTTTTGGTTTCCTTTCTACTTTTCATGTTTTTGTTCTGTTTTTGTTTGGTTCCTTGTTGTCTTGGCAAAGGGGGGACATTTTTTGTTGGGTTTATCGGGTTCATTTTCCTTGGGGGGGAATTGGTTTTATTATTGTTTCCCCAACTTCTTTATCAAACAACCTTATTATTGAAACCCCTATTTTTTTTCCCAATGGTTTGTTTTTGGCACTTGGGTGTTCTTTACTAATTTGTTCTTTTGGCACTTTCACAGAGTTCACCAATCCCGGAATCAGGCAGCCAATTGTTTGGTGCTTCAACTTTGAAATTCTTGCCACCTTTGTACATTGGGAAATTCTTCAATAATTTTTTGGGCTCTGTGTATTTTCTAATCTCCCCCATTGATGCATTTGTTGATTGAAAATATAATGGGGTTCATTTCACTTTGGTTTCCATGGATCAGGTCCTCGTCCCTTTGGGCTCAAGGGATAAAGGTGGTGCTTTTAAGTAAAGCGAATGTTTGTTTTTAGGTCCTCGTTTGCCAGGTGTGACAAAAAATTTGTCATTTGTACCTTTGGGCGTTTTTTTTTTGAAAATCGGGTTTTTTCTTTCCCTTCAACTTAGGTTTTTTTCCGCAGGGGTCACGTTTGTTTTTCTCTATCATTTTTTTCCCAAATATCTTAGGGGAATGGAAACACATGGATTGGGATGTGAGGGCTCGGGGAAGATCATTTTATTTTTGGCCCTCTATATCATTTGTCTAGATTGCTATCTTGTAAAGAAAAGGATCATTTTATGGGCCACAATTATGTATGGGTTATTTTTACTGCATTGTTTTTACAAGAGTGACGGGGGGTGTGTTTTTTTTTCCCCCATCATAATTTTTGAAATCTCAGGCAATCTTGTTTCAAAAAAATTGTAGGCCCTTTTAGTTAGATGGGTTAGCTGTTGTTTAGGGGACTTTGAAAACTCTTAATGGCATGAATTCAAAACACTCAAACAAGGATGTGCACAACGTAGAAAGGCAGAAGAAGGGGGATGCTTCATTTGGAAAAATTCACACTTTTGAGTGGTTGAACCTGGGGGAAGTTTGCGCCGGGGGACCGACCACGTTGGAGGTTTACACTCTGCCTAACCTTGAAGACAAAGGGGGGGAACCCCCAAAGTTATTTCATACGGGGCTGGTGGGCATCTTCTGGGTGGGACCATGGGGGGGAACAATCATGGAGGGGGCCGAAGCTCATCTTGAGGATCCCACCTCGGGTATAACCTTAAACAGTCTGAAGGTCGGGGGAGGGGAGGGACACGTGGAGGCGGGATTTTCTATGTTTTGTTGGGGGCTCTCCGGCTCTATAACTACTTAAAAAATTTTCAAACAGAACATTTTTCTAACGGGGGGCCTGGGGTGGGACAAGTTACGGGGGGAGGAGGGAGACGTGTTGGGCCTTATTTTTTAGGATGCCCCCCTATAATTTATTGTTTAAACATTGAAGCGCCCAGGGAGGGGGGGACACTTTGGGAAAGGTTTTTTTTCGCGCCCACTCTTGTGCCCTTTTCTTGGGGGGGACTTTTCAACACGGCTTAAGCGAAAAAGTGGGTCTTCAAAAAGACCTAGGGGGTGGAACCACATGGGGATTCCGTTTCCACGATGCCTTTAAAACATTTTTAAACAAACACTATAACTGGGAAAACAAGAAATCGTGGGTTTGAAGGGCTCCCACGGATTGTTTGGGGGGTCTCCGGCTTGTGAGGGGGGAAACCATTTTACCAAAGGGTTGCCCAAGGTTTTGGACCAGTTGGAGAGGCTTCGGTTAGCTTCATTTTTTACTGAGGACTTTTTTCAAAAAAGGCCAAAAGGTGGTTTTTTTCTTGGGGGCCCAGGGCCACGTGGGAAAAAAAACTGGCTTGTTTGGGAAAAAGCTTTTTCCCCTGTAACCTGACCTTTGCGGTTGGCAAGGAAAAAAACATTTGTGGGGGGGAACAAGGATTCTAATCTTAAAAAATGGAGGAAGGGGGAAAAAAACTTTCAAACCATTTAATGTTACAATTTCAAAAACCTGTTTTTTTACCCCATTTTTTCTCCAAGGGGCTCCTGGGGGAGATGCGGGAATTTTTTTAAAACCCACTTAGTTTTCATTTTCATTTTTTGATGGAAAATTTCCAATGTTTTGTTTTTGGTCTTACAAAGTTCCCATTGAACATGAATTTAGAAAACTTTTAAATTTGTTGATTTCCAAAAGGGAAATTGTGTTTAAGGTTTTTGATTTTATTTTTTTAAATTGGGATTTCTCGAGAAATTGCAAAAAAAAAATGTGAATTTTACCAGGAGGAAGAATGGGATGCGGGGGCACAGTTGTTGCAAAAAAAAGGAAAAGAAGGGGGATGGAAAAAAAAAAAAATGAGGGGAAATTTGATTGAAGGTTTGTAGGTGCAAAAAAAAAGATGAAAAAAAAAGGTGTTTTTCCTCGAGGGTTGAAACAGGAGAAAATTTTTGTTTACTGTCAGGATCCAAGGCTATTACAAGAAGCCTCTGTGGGAGAATGATTAAACTGGGGGGGGATTTCCTTTCAAATGAATGAAAATCAGGGAATTATTTTAAAAAAAAACGGCTATCAAAAAAAGGGTTATATTTGGTGTATGGGGCCATTCTAGGGTATTAGCGAGGGTCTTGTGAAATGTTGGTGGAAAAAAAAAAGTTTTTCAAGTAAAATTGGGGTCAAATGGGAAGCGCTTTAGGGATTGTGAATTTTGTTAATTTAAACGGTCCACTTTTGAGGGAAAAATTTGGTTAATAAGAAAAAAGGTTCCTCAAAATATTTTTCTTTTTTTGGGGGAAAAAAAAAATTTGGGGGATGAAGGTGAGCGAGTGAATGGATAATTTGCCAAATTGATAAAACTCTTGAAAATAAAAGGGTTTAGGGGTTTTGGAATTTTCTAAAGAGGGGAAAAAAGGGAAAAAATTTTGGAAAAAGAGGATTTCCCATCCTTCTGAGAGGGACTAACTGAGGAAAAAAAATTTGTAATTTTATTGTTTGTTTGTGTTATTAGGATCCCTCAATTCACGTTCAAGTTGGTGGAGAGGAGTAACAAAAACCCCATTGGACAAGCTTTGGAGGGGGACTGTTCGATGGAAAAAGTTTTCCTTTGTTGGATGGACTTCTTTAAAAAACAATTTTCGAAGTTAAATTTGTGTTCAATTCTTTTAAGCAAATTTGTGTTCTTGCTTTGTTTTCAAGGGGGGGGATGTCTACAAGTTAGTTTTCTTATTTCTAGTGCCAAAAATTCCTTGTATTAAGGTATCTCCAAATTGTTCCCACATAGGGATTTCTCGGTTTCCTTGTAAGTTTAGTGGATTCAAAAATTTTCCATTTTCAGAAGAGCCTTCAAATTCCTGTGGATGAAGAGATAAAAAAAAAATTTAAAAAATTACCCCACTATTATTTCATTGTTGATATACAAATATTGTTGGTTAAGCCTTCGAGTTGGTATCTTTTATAGGGCCAGAGGAAAAAACATGGGTTTTCTTTTGATGGTTTTTTTTAATGAGGTAAATAAGCTCAAAGGCTTTATGTGTTAAATTTATTTGAAGATGTTTTATGGGAAACAACCATTGTTAAATATGGGCCTTCCATTTTTGCAGCCAAACTTCCTAGTTGGGTGAAGGGAATATTTCTTATCTTATTTCCGGGAAGGCTTTGGGGTCATGTTAGATTTTCCCTGTTTTGTTGGGAAACAGTCTCTTCAAAAAAAGGGATCTGGGTATAAATTCCAATTTTAATTGCTTTTTTAATTCTCCCAACCAAAGATTTTAAAAAAACCATGGAAATCCATCCAAAAAAAAAAAAACTACCCCTTTTTACTTTTCTGTTGTGGTCCCACAAAAATGTATTTACATCTTTACTGCTTAAAAAATTTAATGTAGGAACGAGCAAATTTCCACGATCCCCATTTTAAAATTGTCTTCAGTAAAACTAGCCTTGTTTGAACGTAATCTATATTTTAGGGAAGTGGGACAAAAAAACACAAAAAAAAAAAAAACCTCTTGAGAAGTTAAAAATTATGGGGAGTAATTGATTCATTACCTTTCCCAAGGTTTGTCTTCATAAAAAAAATATATGGCAAAACAAAAAAAGGAAGGGGATTATCTTCCACTTTCCTCAGAACAAAAAAAAACAGGAGGTTTAACCCATAAAGGGTCCCTCTCAACCCCTGGTTGAAAGGGAGGGGGGGGCACCAACCTAAAGTTAGTGAGGGGATAGGTTCAAAAAATCCTTTCTTGAAGGGTGTTTTACCCATCTCTACTAAATCTGACTGATAAAGAAAAACAAAAAAAAAAAAAACCATTTTTTAGATTGTATTTCATTTCCCCAGCTATTTTAAAATGGGGGGACACATCACGTTTTTTATGAGTCTTATTTTCTTCTAATTCTCCAATGTTTGGGTTTGTTTCCTTCTCAAAAATTTTCACCCTTTCTTTTTGGAATTTGAAGTAAAAAAAAAAAATTTGAAAAAAAAAATTTTTGGACGTTGGAACCAACCCGGTTTAGTGATTGTTCTAGTGAAAGTGAAGAAAAGTTTGAGGAGGGAGAGGGGGGAGGAATTAGTAAAAAAAAAATTCACATTTTTTTGGAGTCCATTTTTTGTGATTATGGGTCTATTCAAAAAACACCATTTTTTTGTCCCTTCAGGGTCCCAAATTTTGGGTCTGGGGATTTCTTATACCCAAAAAATCGGCTTGATTTTCCCTTGAAAAAAATTTTAAACAAAAAACTTTCGGTTTCTGTAGGAAACTTTAAGGGTCTTGTTATTGTTCAAAGTTTCACATCCCAGGCTTTTCTAATTTCCCAAATCGCCCGCAATCCGGGCCAGCATAAAACCCGTTCAAGTTACCTTTGGTTTCCAAAATATCCCAAAAAAGCTTTTAGCCTTATGTCCCTGATTTTTTCCACATTAAACGCACGTCAATCTTGAAATTACGTCATTTCATGCATCCCTCATGGTTCCAAACTTTCTGTACATTTCCTGTTGCCCTTATTTTTGGGCCTCGCTTTTCCCCGCCAAACGGCCCCATTTTTGTCGGGGCCCGCCAAAATTTTTCCACAGCTTCCCACAATTCTCCCTTCAGGTTTTCCCAAATGGTTTTTTTTTAACTAAAGGAAAACCCATTCTGGGGCCAAAAAGTTTTTGTGCTTATTTTTCCCGATTCTTATCTTTTGAGGGGGGGGGGACGGGGCTTGCAAAATATTGAATTTAATGCACACTTTATTTGAACTTTCTCTCTCCTTAAAATGGATATTTAAAATGGGATTTTCTTACCCTGCTCATGCATGGGGGACCCACAAACTTTGCTACACTTTTGCCATTTCATTGGGCTTGAACCTTGCCAATTAATATTCATTTGTTTTGGGTTTTCCATTTTTCCCTTTTGCAATTTTTTCATTCGAATTCAAAATCCATGAAGGGTTGTTTTTTCTCTATTTTCACATTGCAAAAAAAAAACATTGAAGATAATTTAATTAAAAATTTACATGATTTAGGAATAGGTTTCAACCCTCTCGGAGTTCATTTGTTTATTGTTTACGGGGAAAGCAAAAAGGTCGGGAAAACCCACCTTAGATTTTTGGGGATGTTGGGGGGAACAGGGGGGGTGGGGGGGGGGGGGGGGGACTGGACTAACCTTTAAGGGCCTTTTTCCACCATGGCCACCGGGAATGATCAAAGTACAAGTGGGTCTTGCGAATGCTTGCGGGGGGATTCCCTAATCTCATTTAAAAATTGTGGGGGGGGTCGGGGGGGAACCACCGTTGCTCGCTTGTTGGGGGCTCATTTTAAAAACCCAAGGGGGACCCCACCAAGGGGAATTTTCTACTTGTGCACCCGGGGGGGAGCTGAGTTGCCTTAAAACTAAGGATGTTGATGTCTTTACTTGCCACTCTATGGATTTCCAGAAATTAAAAGGGGGGGGAAACTCATTGTTATCAAAAACTTCAGGGCTCCAAGGGCTCGACTTCTAATTTGAAGGCAGGGAGGGGAAAACAAATCATATAAGGCAACAAGGAAAAGGATTACAAAAAAAAATCATGGTTGAAAAAGAAAAAAAAAAAAAAAAAAAAAAACCCTTACGAAGGGGGGGGAGGTTTGTCCAACAAAAAACTTTTCGAAGGATTATTTAGGGCCCAAATTTTTCAATGAAAAGAGCTAAACCAAATTTTCTATTAATTCCTTACTTTAGCTTCGTGTCATGGTGGAATTGGCCCTATGTTCCACTGAAAATTTCACTTTTTTTGGGATTTGTTTTGGCCTTCTATTTTTCAAAACAATCGCCTGCGGAAGGTAGTAAAGGAAAAACCATTAAATGGGTTTAAGGGGAAAAAATCATTTAATATTTTGGGAAATTTTCAATGGTAAAAAAAATTGTCAAAATTGCAAGAAGACTGGAGGAAGTTCTATAGGGGGGGGGGACTTTTCTTTAATTCTCATTTGCATTTTTTTCCCCTAGGCGGAACCCCCATTCCCTGGGTAGTGTGGGGTTTGGATTTCACATACATGGGAGGGCCAAAAAAAAAAGGATGGAAACCCCATTTATGCATTAACTTTGCCCCCTCATTCCACTCTTGGAAACAAAAAAAAAAACTAGGCAAAACCCACAAAAAAAAAACTTCAAAAGAGGATTCATGATGCCTTCCAATGTTTTATTATTGTTAAGGCCTTCTTAGAAGGTTTGTTTGATTATTGCAAGGAAGGATTTTCTGGTGGATTAAAACGGCCATTGAAAAAAAAAAACCTGGATTAGCAAAGTAGGATGGAAGGTTTCTTTATTCAGTTAAAAAAAAGAGGTTTTTTCAAATCAGGGTTTGGGGCTGGTTTATGAAAAAAAAAAAAACCACGCCTTCTCAAAAACCTCCCCCAGTTTTTGGTTTTAATGACAAAGATGATTTGGATTGAAAAGTGTGCAGGGGGGGCAATTGGATTTAACTTTGCATAGGGGGAAACATGTAGGGACAAGAAAAAAAAAACTTTGGTTCTGCAATTTCCTTTAATTGCCATTGGGGTAAAAAAAATTATACATGGCCAAAACAACGGGCTTGGGGCTTTTCTTCAAATAGTAGGGGGAAAAGGGGCCCTTTCTTCCATCCACTCCTCCACTTTTTCAGGGCCTAGGGGACGTGTTGATTTGAAAAAAAAATTCATGAAGGGGAAAAAACTCAGGGAATTAAAAAATTAATTCATCATAGGTTTAGATTGGCTTGGAGGGGGGGGGGGACTAGGTCAGCCGATTGTGTAAGATTGGGGGACTGTTGAAGGCAAAGGGGGATGAGGGGGGCACTAGGTAGGATTCTCTCTGTAAGATGATTGTTTTTTAAAAAAAGGGGCTTCAAATCTCTTATAGATTCCTTAAGGGTTTCTAGGGATGAAGTTTTAATTGACGGATGGGAACTTGTCTTATGAATATTGAGGGGGGGGAAACATTAATCAAAGGCATGACTTCCTTTGGGGAGGTCTGGGAACTGGTTTTTTTGTACAAGAGGGAGGAAGGGGTTGGATTGGTTTTGAAAGGGGGCTTTTTGCCCTTTTGTCCTTATAGAAAAAAAAAACCCAAGGGGTTTGGGTTTTGACAGGAAAAGGTCGAGAAGGCTTGGGAAGAATCAAATTTGGGTTCTTTATTCCAAAGGGGATAACTTCAACACCTTAGGAAGGGGAATTTCACATTTACAACCCAACACGGAGGGAAAAACCTGGCTCAAACCCCTCATAATTCCTCAAATTTAAGTAAAAACTTTGAATCATCTTAATCACCTATTCTTTTGGCTCCAAAGGTTACCAAAAAAGAAAGGGGGGGGGGGGACAAAAACAAAAAAACAGGTTAAACAAGGAGGCGGATTGAGGGAAAGAAACCACTTTTTCAAGGGCAGTTAGGAGCTACCCCTTGTCAGGGATACGAGGGAAACAAAAAAAAACAGATTATTTTTCTTCATTTGGAAAAAGGATTTGGGATGGTGATTGGAAAAAAGTTACCAGGAAAGGGGGACCTGCGGGAAAAAAAAAAAAAAAATTCAGGGGGAAGTTTTTTACCCATATAGAAAAAAGGAGGGGGGAAGGGGAAAGTTCCTTTTAGGGCACGGAAAACCTCAAAAAGTACAAATTGATTTCCTTCTCTCAAGGAAAGCTCTAGATGCCCTCAACTAAACAATCTCTTAACTGGAAACAGCAAAACGGTGGTGAAAAATACTTTAAAGTTTACATTTGAGGCTTCAAACTTGCCTTAGGGGGACTCTGTGTTCCTCCTTCTTCTCCCCTCTTACTTTTGCCCATTGGGGTGCACAAAACCCCTTGGTGACAGGCAGAGAAAGAGGAAAAAACCTTTCTTCCCCATTTGATAGGGGAACCAAAAAAAAAAAAATTTGATGTTGTGGCAGCCTTGTTAGGGAATGTACTTCCTCTTCCTCCAGAAAAAAGAGAGCCAAAGGCAAAAAACTTCAAGGAAATGTGACAAAAAATTCTAAGGGGCAAAAAAACAAATTTCTAGAGGTTGCAAAATCCGGAAAAAGTTGAATAAAAGGCCAAGGGAGGAAAAGAATTTCTAATAGGGCCTCTGGACGGGAGGGGGCCTTTTAGGGAGTCTAATGGGAGGGGAAATCTTACACCTGAGAGTTGAGGTGCCATTAAAAAAAAAAACCTCCAGGAAAAAAATAGTAAACCAAATTTGTTATTTGGAGGGAGAGTGGGAGGAGGGGTAAAAACAAAAAAAAAACTATAGACAATTAGGAAGAACAAAAACAAAAAGTCAAATTTGTTTCTTTTCTAATTCTTAATTTCAAAAATTCCAATTATTACTTAAAGATAAAAGGTTTTTGGGATCTTTTGGATCCAATAAAAACTTTTGGGCCCTTTTCCAACCTCCAATATTGATTCTTCAGTCAGGATGGAGGTTCATATAGTATCCCGGGGATTAATAACATTTTGTATTTTGCCAACTTTAGGAAGGGTATGTAAAAAGCCCAAAGTTTTGGTGAAACATTGATTTTCATGTTAGGCTGAATTGTCATTGAGAACGCCTTCAAAAATTCAAATGGATGAAAAGGGAAGGTTGGCAAACCTGTAAAACAAAAAAAAAAAAAACAACTATTCTTCCTCTAGTGGAAAAACCAATTGAAAAAACAAAAGGAAAAAAACTTGAGGGGCTTTTTGGGAAAAGTTAGGTAGTTGTGGGCCATTAGATCTTAAAGGCCATTGATGGCAAAACAGGATGAGGAAAAAACATTTTATATGATGGCCAAAAAAATTTTTGATTGGATTGACAAGGGGGGGAACAAACTTGTCAAAGGTCAATTGGGTTTCAATGTTTGAAATGGGGAAAATAAAAGGTTTGGGAAGAAAAGGCTTTGGGGGAGGGAATTAAGAAAAATAGTTGGCAAACAAGGGAGGGGGAAGCCTTCACAGGGGACTTGTGTGTTTGTGGTTCTGCCTTTCAAAAAAAAAACATATTCACTGGTCATCTTCATGGATTTTTGGGGAAAAACTTCAAAGTTTTTTCCTTTTTTTCCTCTTAAGAGATTAAAAAACTTCAGTTCAGGGAAACAGTGTTAAATTAAAAGAAACAAAAAAAAAACCTATCAAGGGGAGGGAAATATACCAAAAAGAGGAAGATTAAAAAAAAAAAAAAATATTTTGCTCCACTTCAAATCTGCTATTGAAGGAGGCTAAATTAAATGTAAAGGGGAATGTTACCTTGAAACATTTAGCGAGGTTTTGATTAAGGACATGTTAGGGGGAGAAAATGTCTAGGCACTGGTTTTGGTTCTTCAAAAGCCACTTACTTAAAAAAACCACAACCAATTCGTTCATTTGGAGGGCAGGGAGGAAGCTGGGAAAAGGCACTTTGACAAGATCAGGGGGGGAAATTGGGGATTTCTCAAAAGTGGTGGGCCCTTCCTCAGAAATATAAAGGGGATGGTTTTCTTCTTCTACTTTTCTTCTCTTCCTTCCTCTTTTTTGAAATCGAATCTTCAGTATTAAAAAATAAGTAGGGGGGACCCTAGTGCCAAAGGCCCACTTTGCTTTAACTTAACATTTTAGTTAAAAGAAAAGGGTTACCAAGTGTAAAACCCGGGTTTGAAATGTAAGGGACTATTTATTAATGAAAAGCCGCTACGGCATTTTTCAAGGGCTTGGGAAAAAAAACTTCTTATTTATTGTTTAAAAAGTGTTAAAAAGGAGTAAAAAAGCTATTCAATTACAAAAAAAAAGAAAATCTTCTTTTGTTGTTTCCATATTTGGCTCTTGTTCTTTCATTGGCTAAATTGTTAAAAAAATTATAGGATTCATTAGTTCTGTTTAACCAAAAAGGAAAAGTTTGTATTTCCTGGTGAAATGTAATATCTGGAAAAAATTTTGTTCTTAAACAACATAAAAAACATTTGCGTGTGTTTTTAAAAAAATGTTGAATATTCTATCTTATTATGGATTTTCTCTTATGGCATTTTGAGGTAAGGGGAATTATTTTTGTTATTCTATTTATTTCCTTAAGAGTGTTATTCTTTGCCCCCTTACCCCATTCCTAATATGTCTATTTTTGTTATTTGATGGATCTTTTAGAGCGAACCCCACTTTTCAATTGATATAAGGAGTTTCCCCAAATTAAAAAAAAAATTACCCCCACATGTTAAACATTTGTAAATAGGTTTTTTTGCCTTAATAAGGGAAAAAAAAAAAAAACCTCTCCCATTTAAAAAAAGGGAGGAACCCTTTCTGTGTCCCCTAAAAAACTGTTGCTTTTAAATTAAAAGTCCTTAATTTGAAAAAACCAAATTTTTTTTTGGGTGGGACTATACGGTGGGGAATTCATTTTTTGGAAAAAAAAAAAGTTTAGTCCAGTTTTATTTGAAAAATTTTTTTTCTTGGTAATTCTTTTATTTCTAGGAAAACTCTACGGATTTTACTCGTCGGGGCCAGGGAGAAAAGGGGGCCCTTTTGGTATTTTGAAGATTCTTCCAGGTTTTAGGCTCTTGGAGCAGCAAAAAGGGGGTTTTCCTTCTTCTTCAAAATTGGGAGAAATAAGGAGGAGTTTTATTTTTTCCAACCAAACAAAGTAACACCTCATTGTGAAAAAAAACCAAAATTTTAGGGGAAAAAAAAAAACCCCTATGGGGTGGGTTTTAACCCTCAGGGGAAACAAAAAAAAAACTTCAGCCCCCCTTAATTTTCTTCGTTTCTTTAATTCTTGTTGGTTTTTTTTTTCAAGTTTTCCCTTCAAGCAGGTCTTTCCAAGGGATGGCAGTTTCTTCCTCCCAATTACCTGGGGCCAATTGTTGGTTGGGGCCTTTTTCCCCCTTTCCTCAGCCTTTTGCATTGAAGTTTTAACCCAGGGGGGTAACAAGAAGGGAAAAATTCACCCCAAGTTCAATGTAGTGATTGCAAAAGGTGCACCTGATTTTTGAAAAACATATTGTTTTAAGCCGTCAATAGTTGAATTGTTTTTTTTGCACGATGTTTCCTCGGAGGTGTGGAAAAAAACATGGGAAGATGTCTCGGGATTAGGGCTTTTGTAAAGAAAAAAGTTGCAGGATTTATTTGTTAGTAGATGGTTTTCTAGTATTCTTTTCTTTGCTGGGGGGGCCAAGTTTCCATTTTTTTTTACCTGTTGGGACAACGATTGATGGGAAAAAATATTGATAACCGTTCAAAACCTACAGGGAGGATGTGGGAAGGCTTTTCTGAGCCCAAGGATTCTCAAAAAAAAGAAGGGGGGAATTCATTTTTTAAGAAAAGGCCCATTGAGGGGAATGGTTGGGCCAGGTTTCAACAAGCTTGATTAACAAACAAGATTCCACCAGGGACCCAAACTCAGCTTTGTCTGTAGATTCAAATTAATAAAAAATCTTCCGGAATTTGCCTAAATTTTCCGGAAAAGTTATCTACGATTTTGAAGAAGAAAAAGCCAAAAAACCTTGCCCAAACATTGTTAAAGGGATCGCGATTTAGTTTAGTTGTTGAAGAATGGGACTTGCTTATGTTCTGGTTAAAGGTTGAAAAGAGATTCCTTCCAAATCTAGAAGAATTTTTCTTATTCTTCTTCTGTACCTGGAGCTGTAATTTATAGATCCCATTAGTACTACAAAAAAAAAAGCTTGCTAATGGACATTCCATTTTCCATCAAAGAAAACAAAAAAAATTGGTCAAGGGCATTTTTTTCTCCCCTTTATGGTAGGGGGATTGTTTCCAAGGAGGGGGAGGGAAATTTTCAGGGGGCCTAGGGAAAAAAAAACATTTTGTCTTTTCCTCTCAGGGAAAAAAGGGTGGCAATTTTGAGGGGCCCACCCCAATCAAAGGGTCCCAGTATTAAATGCAAAAATTATGAGGTTTAAAGGAAAACCTTGGGAAGATGAAAAAGAAGAGGAGGGGAAAGGGGATTAAAATCAAAGATTTTTTGGAAGAAACCTGACGGGAAGAAGGTTGTTGAAAAGAAACTAGGGGAGGCAAAAACTTGAGGAAATAGTGAGTCAATTAGGTCAATTTCTTCGCCCAATGAAGCGTGGACGAAGAGGATTGAATTTATGATTTTTGGAAAAAAGTAGTAAAAAGTAGTTAGTAGATATTGAAAAAAAAAGTGGAAAATAATACACTTGTTCATTTTGGACCTTTGGGGAACAAGGAAAATGAAAGGGAAGGAGAAAAGGTTGGATGGAGGGGGCCAGAAAAAAAGAGGTTTCCCAATGAAAAAACCTTTTTCCATGGGAACTATTCCCGTGTTTGGAAAAACAAAAGAGGATCTTTTTTCTTTGCCCACAGGGGCATCCACAAACAGGAAGGTGAGTTCCAAAAAATAATTGTGCGGGCCTGGGTCCTCATGGCTACTAACTTAAAATGTCGTTGTTTTCTTCTCCAAGGTTTCCTAAACTGGATAAAGCCAAAGATTTCCCAATGATGGATTAAGCCATTCCCAACCTCTGGATATTTTGGATATTATTTGATCACCTAAAGGGGGAAAAAAAAAAAAAAAGGTTCCAAATTTCAGGAGGCGGATTAGTTATCAAAACCACCCACCCCTTAAACCTTTTCCAAAAATTGGCCCTTGTTCAAATTTTCCCATTTCAAAAAAAAATACCTCTTAAAAGACTTTTGGGCCTATTCCATTTTCCTTCTGCACCCCCAAAAAAAAAAAAACCTAAAAAAAAAACCTTGTTATAGGCTACATGTTCAACCTCACCTAATTATGAAGAAAAAAAATCAAAACCGTTTTATGGTGACCTTTTTTCTTATAAAGCCGGCCATTTAAAAAACTTAGCAAAAACGTTGTCATTAGATTCAGGAAGCATCAGATAATGGTTAAAAGTCCTTCCAAAGTGGGCTCATGGCTCTTGGGTTTTTCTTTTCACTTGCTCACCACGCCAACTTAGGGGTCTTCGCTGCTAATATTTCTATTGGGAGGGAAGTTGAAGGAGGGCCGGTTGGTTTGGGAGAAGGGATAATAAAAAGATGCACAAATAAGCTTTTCCCAACTTTACCAAAAAGGAAGAAAGGTTTTTGGAAATTGTTAAGATCTAGTAAGAAGCAATCCCTCCTTCATTATGGTTATTGCTATTTTAAAGTGGGGAATTGTTTGAAAAAAGGATGGGGGGAGGGAGGATATTTCAAATTGTGGTCACAGGACTCAATTTTGTAACCCATTAAAATGGTACAAAAAGGATTTTGAAAAGCAAGTTTGTTGCCTGAGGAAGTATCAAAAAAGTAATTGCGCAAAAAAAAAAAAAAAAGGGAATGATACCAAGCCCAAATACTTTATGAGGGGACATTTTGGGAACTTTGGTAAAAACTAATTTATGAATATGTCTCCAGGAGTAAACACTCAATTTCCCAAAAAAAGGAATTCGTTATGATCCTCTAAAATGGGTGTTTTTTGAAAAAATTTCTAGGGAATTTGGATGGAAAAGGCTGCTCCTTCAGTTGGGTTCTGGTGGAAGCAGGTGTGGGGTTGATTAAATCCCTCCTGAAGGGGGGAAATGTTTTTCATTCCTTTTATCATTCAAGGCTTTGTACAATTGGGGACAAAAAAAAAAAATTACCAAAATAATATTAAATAAAAGGGAAGTATGAAAAAAAAGCCCCTCATTCTTGGGGGGGGGAAACTTAATGGGAAAAAGGAAAAAAAGGTGGTAAAAAAAATGTAAAAAAAAAAAAAAAGAATTTCGGGCTCGGGGATATGCAACAGAAACTAAGTTGTTAAAAAAAAGGTTCGTCAGAGGTGGAAACTTTTTCAATTAAAAAGGAATAGAAGGTTTTGGAAAGGCATTTAAATTGGAAAATAAGTTTTGGGAATTCTATTGAAATTTCTGGACGCCTTCATTGAAGCTAGGCTGAGAGAAAAAGAACATAGGGCCTGTGTTTGCTAGGTCCAGGATAGTTTGCTGATTACTCACCTAATTTCTCTCAGGAAAAATTAACCATTCAAATGATCATATGGCCGAGGAGTAGTGTGCAGATTAAGGCAAGAACTGGAAAATTTTCAAAGGAAGAGATCAACAATTTGCTTTTCTCTAGAGCTAGGGATAACTGAACAATTGTAATTCGAAGGCGAGTGAGTGCAGAGTGACAATTTTCCTCATGAGAGTGTATCTTCCAATGAGGAGGGTGTCCAAGAGGAGACGAATCAAGATGGCGTGCATTAACTCAAAGCGTGGGTAACAAGATCCTAAAGGGTGGTGAGTTTGGAGGATTTTTTTTGATTTTAAAAATGATAGGTATGTTAAGTCTAAAGCTTCTATCGGAGCGTGGCAATATGCCTGAGTATGAAAAGATTAAATATGGGAGATATGTGGATCCCAAAATTGTCAATGTTGCGAAGCCATGTTATTACACAAGGAAGGAAAGCGAAGGGTGGTGAACCTCTAAAAAATATAGGGATGTGCTTGACATATTCATATGGATCTAAAAAGATTTCCAACCCAAGGAATGCCCCGCATTTCATCCCCTCCAAAACCTAGGATTTTAAACCTTTCAAGAAAAACAAAGGCAATACAATCAAAGATTGCTAACACCATTTTTTAGGAAATTACAAACAATTATTGATAAGCTTAAAATTATCTTCCCCAATCACCATTCGAAGGGAATGCCCAACATTTGTACACTGGTCAGGAAGAAAAATGGTGAGATTCTTATCTATGTACTCAAGAACCTGAATTAGGGCCTTTTTTGAAGAATAACTATCCTCTACCCATGATGGATCAAGTTTTGCAAGTTGTTACAGGTTTGAAATGTTGTCCATGCTTGATGGCTTCTTTCAGCGTATAATCAAGTGGAAGTTAATACCACAGATCATCACAAGACGAACTTCACCATCCCCTGGGGTGTATTTTTCCTACAAGGGATGCCTTTGGGCTCATTAATGCGAGGCGGGGGGTGCCAATTTTCAAAGGGCTATGGACTTGGCTTTTGGATAATTTGAAAGGAAAAATGTATTGTTGTGTATCTAGATGACCTGACTGTTGTTTCCAAAGCTTTAGAGAAAGATCATTTCAGCATCTGAAACGTTCCTCTTGAACTGCAGAGAACATGTGGGTTTCTTTGAATCCCAAAAAACTGTCCTTTGTGTCATGGAAGGAAAATAGTGGGCTGTTTTTCTCTAAATATGGATCAAAATGGATCCTGAAGAGTTCAAGAGCTATTAAATGATCCTCTTCCCACAAAAGTAAGAGGGAGTGCATTCTGTTATTCGGTTAAGATCAACTTCTGAGAAATTCATTCCTGATGTTTTCAGAGCTGACTTTGAAATCTCTCAAATGAATGAAAGGAAAACAAAACATTTGGTGGTCCTATAAAGGCGAAAGAGACTTTTGAAGGTATTAAAAAAAGGCTATTACTAGGAATCCTATCTTTAGCATGTACATATTTAGTAAAGCTTCTTTATTTATTGCGATGCCATAGAATAGAAAGCACTTTGGCGCTATATTAACAGAAATTATTAATGATGATCATGATCTATCCCAATGCATTCAGGAGCTCATTCAAAAAAAAATCACGAGGTGAAAATACACCATGATGGAGAAGCACACTTTCACAGTGGTTTGTTTTAAAGTTGTAAAGCAATTTTGATTTATATTCTACCTCTCACTCTGTGGTGCTTGTGTCGATATAAAACCATCAAGTTTTCTTACATAGCAAGAATGGAACTAAGAGAGGAAGGAAATGGGTAAGCCAAAGGTTCCAAGAATATGATTATGGAAATCGACCAACCAAACTAGTTCGGGGTGGTTGGTTGGTTAAAGGCTTGTTGTGAACTCATTGTGAGGATTGATCATGAATTACTTAAAAAAAAGGAAGGAGTTTGATTGTTCCTATTGTTTATTTCTTGCGCGATAGACGAATGGTATGCTGATATGCTCATTTTCTCAAATATGGGGAGTGTACACTTAACTTGATACGAAGGAGAAGAGGACGCTATCAAGCTAAGAGCAGTCTATATGTGTTATGGCATTAATGCTTTGTTCAAAAACAACAAAAAAAACGGGAATGGATGGAATGATTCTGAAATGCAGTTGGACAAAGAACAACAGAAGAAAGCTGTTCTAGTTCCATGATCAAGCATGTGGAGGTCATTACTCACTGTTGTTACTACCAAAAATATTCTTCGTGTTGGATAACTTATGGCCTACCTTGTTTAAAGATGCATCAAAAACGGGTTGATAAATGTGAATCTTGTCAGACTTTTGTGGGAAGACCAAGTTTTAGCTACTACCCCCCCGTTTAAAACAGTGTGATGAGGATCCCTTTCAAAAATGGGGTTATATTCATTGAAGAGAGCACTCACACCCATCTTCAAGGGCAGGCAGACCTCATGTGTTTGACATGCCTTAGATGACTTCATAAAGTGGGTACAAGCCATTCCAGGAGTAGAGAGTACGACTTCTAAAAGTAGAATGTAATTTTATCAAAAGAAAACATTGGTAAGGTTTGGAGTTCCAAACAAATTGTGGACAGATAATGCTTCAAACTATTCTTCGCTTAGGATGATGGGTTCTTGTATGGATATGGGAATTTCCCTTTGCCCCACTCTTCAAAATTATATCCTCAAGGGAATGGACAGGCCGAATCAAAAAACAAGGAATCTGGTGGCTATGTAAGGAAGAACGGTGAATGAATCTCAGAGGACTGGCACAAACGAAACTCACGATTGCTCTTTGGGCAACGGATTACACCTAAAGAGCTATTGAATGTCCCCTTTTCAAGTGGGTGGATCGTGTGGAAATCAATTACAAGTAACAGTGGAGGCTACCAACTTTGTACTCAATGAAGGCCATCGAAATGACACTAGTTTCAAGATTCTTAGACAAAAGGATCATTGTATATTCATAAGTTTGAATGAGATAGGATGCAAGGTATTGATAGAAATATCGGCCAACACCAGTAGAAGGAAGTAGTAAAAGATTTGTTGATATGAAGGCCAATTCCAGGGATTTCAAAAAGTGGAGGACATTATTTGATGTGGGTAAAAGACATGAGTCTTGAGGAAGCCATGGTAATGTTTGATTCCATTTGGACTCAGTCCTTCAAATTAGGAACTTTGATAGTGAGAATTCTTTCTATCTTGATTACATGGACCTGGGTCCGATCGACAACTTACTTATAGTGGGGCAGTACCATAAAATGTTTCACGTCTAGGTGGAATAGGAAGTCTCTTGGTATATTATGTATAGGGGGTGTTTGCTTTCTCTTGCCTTGGTGCAATTCTTTTCCCTGTTTGTGGTTTGTATTATGTATTGGTTTGGCTTTTTGGACTCATGGGCCAAAGGATAAGGCCCTGGTTTTCTTTCCTAGTTCCCAGAGTTATTGCCTTGTCTCATTCTGCTAATCTTACCCAAAGGTCATCCCCAGAAGAGCCAGCTATTGTCCTCTACAAAATTTCCCCTCTTTGAAAAGTAAAAAAATGGAAAAATTTTAGTTTGACACCCCCTTTAGTTTGTCTAGTGAGTGAAACGTTGAGGAGATAATAACCAAATTTTGAGTCATTTGGTGATTAGGGGGCCTAAAAAATCAAAAATTTTTGTCCCTCATGTCGGAAGTTCGTTAGGGAGCTTATGTAAAACATCCTCGGTCAGTGCATTCCCCGAAAATCTTTTAACTTCAGTTTTGGTTGGAACTTTTCGGCTGTATGTGCTAATTCATCCGGGGGGGATTTCTCTTCCACCGATAACCCCCCATCAGCCAGAATTCGGTGGTTGCTCATGTACTTTTTTCCTAGCTTATCACCAAAAAATGTCTGTACCCTTCTGTCCCTAATTTCTCGCATCACGCGGTCGGACCAAATCACGTCCTCAAGTTCCCTCATTGTTTTCCAGTTTTTTGGAGCCTGTGAACTCATTTGGCCGCCTTTCACCACATCACCAGAGTAGACCCGAGGGGGATTGATGCATCTTCATGTCCCATAATGAACCATAAGAACATCGG
>JAHRHJ020000773.1:0-50324 GCA_019776745.2 Taxus chinensis
GGTAACTCCTATTACACGATAAACTTCTTCTTTCCACATCCGTATCAATCAAGCCCGAGACCAAGGTCAAGTGTCCATCTATCAAGTTCGAAATATTCGTTTGAGACTTCAAGTGTATTAACTTGCCTAAATTCGATATCATTGTCTATCAATAAACAAAAATTTTCCATGTCACAGGCTAAAGACTTGAAGTCCTAACAAGTATCCAGGCTCGAGAAGTTTGGTCCAGTTTTATCAAAGGTGACTCCTATCTGTTCATCGTTTTCCTTCTAAAAGAATTCTAAAAACTCCCACATATGGGAAAATCTCAAAATATTGTGGCGGGGCCACTACTACCTCATCATAAAAGATTCGATACCTTTTCGGGTGGGGGGGGGCTCGTTTCCTGATCATCGCGTGCAATGTTAAATATTTGATCTTCTATCTCGTTCCATCGGTTTTTTCCCCCCGGGAGTAGTTCTCTAAAAGAATTTCTAAACAAACTCCAAATGCAGCGAAAAATAAAATATTTTGCGCCACTACACCTTCAAATGAAAAGATTCGAACCTTTCTTTTGTGTCTTTTCTGATCAAAACTCGGAGGCAAACAGTTAATAATTGCTATTAATAGACTCTGGAGCCTCGGATAATGTGACATGCCGGATAAAAGTTAGCACCATTCTCTTGGTTTTTTGCTTTGTACGAGAACATTCGGATCATGGTACTCTATGGAAACCCTCAGCAAAGTTCCACTGATCGGGCAGATTAAGGACGCCCAAATCGGTTTTAGCCCAATTCCTCCGTCAACAGAGAGGTGAAGGTAACATTTTATTCTGCTGATATTCTGCTGGCCTCTGTGGGTGCCTTCGTATGAATTTGTTGAGAAAGACAATTTTGTAGGTTTGGGGTGCAGATTCAAATGGACTGTCCTCCTGGTCCCCCCATAAGTCCTATCTATGGAGCAAATAAGAAACTTATGCCGGAGAGCTCAGGCAAAAGTTCACGGTAACTAAAACTGAAGATCCCGCGCACCTTAGATCCTTTTGGCAAGGCTCAGTATGGAATTATTATGATGACTGACAAAGTTCATACCCTGTAGATCATTTTTCCTCTGGTTCCAGGAGATCTAGATTCTGAGTTTGGAATCTGGAAGTTGTTGCTCAATCGGCTTCTGTTGCCAGCAGTGGTGCCCTCAATTATATCCAAAATTGCGCTAAATCTTGGGGAGTTCCTTGTTCCCTAAAACTCACAAGTTTTCAAATACTAATAACCTGCAGAGTACGAGGGCATTCATCCTTGCCTCCAAGGTGTGCAGAAGAGAAAGGGATAAAAAATCTGAAATTCTTCGACAAGTGCGGATTGATCATGAAACAGTAAGAAATCAGTTCCAGGTAAATAGAACGATCGTCTGAGACACTACCAAAATAAAGTTGGGACGCAATAGAAAAATTCACTGCTTTTTCCATTAAAATCGATCCCTCGTGAAAAGAATGACAAAGCGGATTCTCTAGCAGGTTCTCAGAATCAGTAATGAGTCCTCATCAGAATTTGATCAAGACAAATTACACCATGAAATGTTTTTAGGCCAAGTGTCCTGACCAATGCGAAATTGGCAAAGGATTTAATGATGATAACAAATTAGGCCTTCTTGGAAAGATAGAAAATTTTGAACATTGTATTTGAGGAAGTGATTCGGTATTCGGAATCCAACTACCTCACCCATCAGAAAGGAGTTGAGAACAAAAGATCTGGTGATTTTGATGGCATCATTCAACTCAAAGGGAAATAAAATTCCAAAGGATTGGTTTCACTTGAAGAACTTTTTGACAAACAGACAGGTTTATTAAAGAGAAAAGAGCAGACCGGATTGCAAATTTTACGGACTATGGAAAAATTAATATACGGCCACCCAAGGATTAAAAACTTCCTGGATTAATGTTGGTAAATGGGCTAACATGAGGGAGAGCGCAAGAAATTCATTAAATCTCCTTACCAAATTACTTATCGACGTTTGGCACTTCATATGAAGACTTGAAGTCTTTCCAACCTAGGGAAATGGAGCATGCCATACCCTTGAAGCCTGGCGTAGTTCCATTCAGGAAAAAGCAAAGACAATATAATCCCAAGATTGCAGGGACAATATTTCATGAAGTTCAAAAGATGCTAGGTGCACGAATAGTTTTTTCTATTTGACATTCAACCTGGATAGCTAATATTGTACCGGTTTGCAAGAAAAATGGAGAAATTAGGATTTGCGTGGATTTCCGCAATCTTAATCAGGCTTTCTTGAAGGATAACTACCCACTGCCAGTCATGGACCATATTCTGCAAGCAGTAACTGGATCAGAAATGCTATCTATGCTAGATGGTTTCTCTGGCTATAATCAAATTGAAGTGGCTAGAGAAGATCAACATAAAACTACATTCACTACCCCCTGGGGTACGTTCGCATATAGAAGAATGCCCTTCGGTTTAATCAATGTCGGTGTAACTTTTCAAAGGGCCATGGATATGGAATTTGCAGACTATAAAGACAAGATCATTGTGATATACCTAGATGACTTGACAGTGTTCTCAAAGAAGCGAGAAGATCACTTAAGAGATTTAGAGAAAAAATTGCAAAGGTGTAAACTTCATAAGATTTCTCTGAATCCTAAAAAAATCTGTGTTTGGAGTTACAGAAGGTAAACTCCTAGGTCATATTGTTTCTAAGGAAGGAACTAAGATCGATCTTGAACGCGTTCAAGCTATAAAGAATCTTTCCTTGCCTACAAGTAAACCTGGAGTCCACTCCTTCTTTGGAAAGGTGAAATTTTTTAGAAGGTTCGTGCCAGATTTCGCCGAGCTGACTAAAGAAATCGTTGATATGATGAAAGGAAAAGAATCTTTCAAATGGTCAAAAGAAGGTAGAGGGGCATTTGAACAAATCAAGGGTGCTATTGCAAAAGCTCCTACATTGGTGTGTCCTGATTTTAAGAAGGATTTTATAATTTATTGTTATGCTTCGCCACACACAATCTCTGCCATTTTGACTCAGCACAATCAAGAAGGGATTGAATCTCCTATCGCATTCATGAGTTCGGGATTCAAGAAACATGAACTTAATTACACTGCTCTTGAGAGACATGCGTACGCAGTGGTAAGAGCCCTGAAACACTTCAGGTATTACGCACGTTGAATTCTCACACCAAAGTCTTAGTTCCAGACACCGCGGTGAAATCAATGTTGACACAACAAGAACCAGGATCTAAAAGAGGTAATTGGGTCTCCAAGATCCAAGAATATGATCTGGACATCAAACCTACCAAGTTGGTTTGAGGGAGAGTACTCTGCCAACTCATTGCAGAGAATGAACCACGAGATAACTTTGAAGAAGAATTAGTTGAAGAAAATTTACCAATGGTAGTTTTTGTCAGTACCACGGATGAATGGTATTATGATATTGCCTACTTCCTCACATACGGCGAGTGTCCAGAGAATCTTACAGCTAAAGAGAAACGAGCTAATCAAAACTAAGAGATGTCAGATACGTCATTTGGGATAACACATTGTTCAAGAAAGGAATTGACGGCATGTTCCTCAGATGTGTTGATAAAGAACAACAACCTAGGTTGTTGGAAGCCTTCCACAATCATGCTTACGGCGGTCATTTTTTTGGTCCCAGGGTAACAACCCATAAAATTCTGAGAGCACATTATTACTGGCCCACTATGTTTTTCTGATGCTCAGAAATGGGTGACCAAATGTGAAGTCTGTCAACAATTAGTTGGAAGACCAAAGTTGGCAGCACTGCCTTTGAAGCTAGTTGTCATTGAAGATCCCTTTCAACAATGGGGTTTAGATTTCATCGGGGTCTTGAATCCTAATTCTAGCGCTGGTCATACCCATGTGCTCACCACCACTGATTACTTTACTAAGTGGGTAGAAGCTATACCGGTGAAACAAACATCTACTGCAGTAATCTGTGATTTCATCAAAGAAAACATATTGGTTCATTATGGAATTCCTCACAAGATCGTGACTGACAATGCCTCAAATTTTTCTTCTGCAGAGATGATAGGTTTTTGTTATGGATATGGGATATCTTTGTCTTATTCATCATATTACTACCCGCAAGGAAACGATCAGGCTGAATCCAGCAACAAAAACCTCATTACCATTGTGCGCAAGTTAGTCGAAGAAAATCAAAGAACTTCGCACAAAAAGTTATACGATGCATTGTGGGCTGACCGCATAACTCCCAAAAGGGAAATTGGGATGTCTACATTTCAACTTCTATATGGAACCGATGCTCAAATTCCCGTCACATTGGAGCTACCAGCGTTAAAATTAGCTCAGGCAGTTGATGATGAATGCTTCGCCAATGCATTAGATAAAAGGGTCATGTTCCTAAGCAAGCTCGAGGAACAAAGAAGTCAACTGGCCAACAGGATCGAGGAACATCAATCCAAGGTAAAGAAATTGTTTGACAGGAAAACTAGAGAGAGACAGTTTCAAATCAATGACTTAGTTCTTCTCTGGGATAAAAGACGTGAGCCGAAGAGAAAGCATGGGAAGTTTGACTCACTGTGGCTGGGACCGTTCAAAATAAGACACTTCTGTGGAGATAGTACCTGCTACTTGGCATATCCTGATGGAACTCATTTGCCTTTGCCCTACAGTGGGCAATATCTCAAGTATTACCAGAATTGAAAATGGGTTGTTCCCCGTATGTACATAGGTAATTAGGATTTTGGTTTGTTTGTTTCCCTGTTTTTTGGTCTCCTCTCTTGTGTCGCCCCATTTTTGTGTCCCATAATTATGTGATCATGTTCATGATTATTTTGGTTTGGGTTCGTTGCTGCGTCCATGAAATCCTTGTCCTCAATCAGAGCCAGCTATTATCAGCCAATTTTGACTTCACAAAATTGTTAAAAAAATAATTTTAAAAATGAAAAATTAGAAAATTTTAAAACGCATTAAAATACATTAAAATAATTAATTAATATTTAATTAATTAATTGCTCCTTGTTTGATTAATTAATTTTTAAAAAATCACTTAAGGAGTATTTAATTAAATAAATATAAATTAAAGTTCATTCGACAAGTTTTAGTGCCGGGGAAGTAAGCTTTTGTTTCCAACTGCCGGGTTGGCTTCCCGAACCCGGATTTCCACTTTCCTGGCAATTTCCTTCAAATTTCCCGCACGTGGGTTTTCCTCTGCCAATTGCCAAATCATGGATTGGCAAACGGGCATAAAATTCCCCAATTTCCCACATGGGGAAATTGGACAGGGATTGCCAACCCATTTTGCCATTCCCGTTGGCAATTGCCCATTACTTTTCCCATTTCCCCCTGGCACTTAAGCCACTACCCGGGAAGAGAGGAAGTTGAATTAATCCTCGTAACTTCCTCCATCAAACCTGTTGGAAAAAGTCGTGCAGAAGCTTGCTTTTTCTTCAGGAAGACATAATATTTTGTTAACATTATGCAAGAGAAACTAACGCCATTGTGAAGAAGAAATACAAAGAAAGTTTTTGGTTTTGAAGGAAAAGCTCCACGCATTGCATGAAGAAGAAAATAACAAAAGAAAGCCAGGAAGCAATCTCCCACGCTTGGGAAAAAGTTTTTCCTAGGTAAAGCATTTCAACAAATAGAAATCCATTTTGTCCACACACATTAAAAGAGTTCTTCAAACCAAGCTCAGACAACAAAGCAAGAAAAAATTCTTTTTCCATGGCAGAAAGGAGCAGCTCAGGTCCAACATTTCCAACTAGAGGAAAGAATAGATTATACACGCGCCAGGAAGAGAAGGCGCCAGGATAGACAAGAACATCCCACGCATCAAGGAGAAGAACACCAGAAGCTTTCCATGCATGCAAAGGATGAGAATGCAGAAAGCAATTTTAAATCCCAGGCCAGAGCACTTTCCAAATAATGGGGAGCAGCCTCCAGCAATGCCTGAATGTTTCACACCAAATTTTATCGACCATCTTCATAGGAGTTTCAATGATCCACAGCTAGCCAGCAATTCAGTGGGCTGCATGCATACAGCACCTGGTACAAATGGAGTTGGGTCTGCTAGACGGCAGGAACCCTGGCCCTTCACTTTGGTGCAAGGTCCACCAGGGACAGGACACACACAGTCTGAGGAATGTTGAATGTTATTCATCTTGTTCAATATTAGCACTATTATGGTGCACTGCTTAAGAAACTTGCTCCTGAAAGCTACAGGCAATCCTATAATAATGCAAACAGTATTGACAGTATTGGCACAGGATCAATCGATGATGTTCTTCAGAGTATGGATCGCACACTGTTCCGTATGCTTCCTAAACTTTGCCCTAAACCACGAATGCTTGTTTGCGCTCCATCAAATGCTGCAACAGATGAATTGCTACAGCGTGTTCTGGATCGTGGATTCATTGATGGTGAAATGAAGGTCTATCGCCCTGATGTTGCGAGGGTGGGTGTGGATTCTCAAAATCATGCTGCACAGGCAGTATCAGTGAAGCGTAGAACTGAAATTCTCCTAGGAAAGTGCCGTGAGAAAGTAATTGGCTATATGCAGCAGCTACGGGGTAGAGAAGTAAACTTATCTCAGAAAATCAGTGGCCTCCAGAGAGAGCTAAGTGCGACAGCTGCCGCAGGGCGATCCCAAGGAACCGTTGGTGTTGATCCTGATGTTATGGTTGCACGCGACCACAGTCGTGATTAGTTGTTGCAAAATCTTGCAGCTGTAGTAGAAGAACGAGATAAAGTTTTAGTTGAGTTGTCTTGCCTTTTCATTTTGGAAAGTTTCTTCCATGGAAGAAGCTGGATCAAATCTTGAGGCAAGTTTTGCAAATGAGGCTGAGATTGTGTTCACTACTGTTTCTAGTAGTGGCCGGAAGTTATTCCAGCGCCTAGCCCATGGGTTTGATATGGTGGTTATAGATGAAGCTACAAGCTAGTGAAGTAGGCGTGTTACCTCCACTTTCATTGGGTGCTGCAAGGTGTGTTCTTGTCGGGGATCCACAGCAACTGCCTGCAACAGTAATTAGCCAGGCAGCAGGCATGTTGCAGTATAGTAGAAGCCTTTTTGAGCGCTTCCAACAAGCAGGTCGTCCAACTATGTTGTTATCTGCTCAGAATCGAATGCATCCTCAAATTCGGGATTTTCCTTCAAGATATTTTTATCAAAATGAATTAAGTGACAGTGAGAGTGTTACCAGGAGACCTGATGAAGTTTATTACAAAGATTCTCTATTGAGACCTTACTTGTTTTACGATGTAACTCATGGAAGAGAATCTCATAGAGGTGGATCTATTTCATATCAGAATATTCATGAAGCACAATTTGCTTTGCAATTATATGAGCATCTTCAACGGGTCATAATCATGGCAGCATTAGGTCTTTATCGGTAAATGGCATTTTCTCATCGTTTGGAAGGTACAATTGTGCTTATTATGGCAAAGCCAAAACATTCTTACTACAAGTGTTATATAATAAGGAAGAACCGTGAGCATTGTGGTAAAACCATTCTTTTCAAAAATGTTGGGTTAAGCTCGGTATTCAAGTGAGTTGAGCCAGAGAAGAACTCAGGGAGTTCGGTTCTGGAAAGAAGGTAAGACGACACGAAGGGCATGGATCGCCATGGGAGTCCGAATTCAAGTTGAAAATGCATGAGCTCATAATCAAGCTAGGAGCGATACGATTGAGGGCTCATTCGTGAGTTGAGTCGTCTAAACACCTAAGTGAAGAAGGAGCACATCTCGAGAATTTCTCATTCCAGTCATCATTCGTCTTTGCATGATTGCCCTAATTCTTCAGGCCTAATCAACAACTCAACACTATAATTCAGAGCATTGGTTCATGCGCAAGCACCTGTAATCTATATCACACAATTTCTAGAGGTGGAACTCGTTGATGAAGTACCTCAAAATATACCAGCCCAACTTGTGGAAGTAGTCACAACTTCTCAACCAAAAGTTGATGATCCGGTTCTTTCCCTGCCTACATTTGAAGAATCACCACAAATGGAGAAAATGGCGACAACATCTTTCTCACAACAAGAAGATCCAATTTCAGCAACACCCGAAGGTGATCCCCTTCAGCGTGATGAAGATCAATTCCCAACGAACACGAGAACCATGTACAATGAGGTACTTGGAGAGGTTCCCACCTGGCTACATGATATCCTGAAGAATTGAAAGAGGGTCATCAAGCCAATAGTGATAAACTTGGAAGCGATTGCGTAAATGTTAGAATCCATCACTCCAAAAAAGACCAAATACTACGCTAAGGTGTGTGTCAACGAATTCATAAATCACTTCGATGATTTTTCAACACCACTCGTTCACAATGGGGCAAAGGAGATGGATTTCCAAGACTCTGAAGTCTCACAAATTCTGCTCGAGAGATCAACACTTTGGGATGGTGACAAAGACAAAGGACATAACTCCAGGCAGTGAATTGTAATTTTGGCTCTTGGAGATCTTCTCAATGGCGAAAGACCAGAAGTTGGATTCTGATAAACCAAGGTGGCGTAACGACTACGGTCTCGTGACAAATGAATAATTCACCATGGAAAGGTACTCGGAGCATGTGGAGAATTGTGAATGCAAATGAATACGAATGAAGACAAATTTTCTCACACCAGGATATTGCTCAGATAGAGGGGTGGATGAATTGCTCAAGTTTCAAGCTCAGCACTCTTGTCATTTGGAGGATTGCAGAGCACAGTCAATGAGTTCATTCCCGTACGATCGGGATAGGCGGACTCTTGGCCCAATGGATAAGGCACTGATCCTAGGTGTCTTGATCTGGGTGGCACATTGCTGACTAGGATGTCTACGTGTGCATACAAGTCATTTAAGTGGGGTCCACATGTACCCATTTCTTTTATTTATGTATTTTTCCTTAAATGACCTTTTAACTTAAGTGGTTTCTATTTTTAGTCACTTTTTAAAAGTTGGTTGAAAAAGTCAAAGTCACTTAAGTGCCCTATTTAATGTGCATTTAAAACCCTAACTACTTTGTAACCAACTTTTGGGTTATAAAAGGAAGTGAGGGGCTCATTTGTAAGGGTGACTTTGAGAGAGGAGAAGAGAATACTTTTGTGCAAGCTTTGTTTCAAGAAGAAACTTTGTGTTCTTTTGTGAAAAACATTTTGGAGTTAATGGAATAAGAACTTTGTGTCTCATTCATTGTCTCTTGTAACATTTGGTGTTCTTATGTTCATTAGATGTTAGGTGTTTGAATCTTGCATGCAAATATTATCTTTGATCTTATTGTCAACATTAGTAATCAGTTGTTCTAGTTCACAGTGATCAAGCTCTGACTATCTACTTGCTCATGTGTGTTCCCTTTTGCATGTTCTTGTTTGGCTAACTCAAACTCCGTTTTATTTGTGTTGGTTATTCATCTTTCCTCTTCATGCAATATTAGGCTCTGTTTTTACCTAACTCTTGCATGTTCTTTCAGTTCATTCCATTCCACTCCTTTCCTTCATTTCATTCCATCTCCTTCATTCACTTTTCTTCCATTGATGTTCCAAAACACCCCCCACATACAATTTTGAATGTACAGATGTAAATACAGTTTTGGTTTTCAATAAAGGCAGCCTCACCTTCATTGAGGAGGGACTTCGTTCCCACACTGTTGCATGTCATTTGCATGCGTGCAAATCCATATGCTAACACATTTATATGCTAGTATGCTCTCAACAGGTAGTGAACTGAACAAGGTGAATGAATTCATTCTCTTATGTAATTATCTTATCTTGATTACAAAAATATTAGTCAATTGATTAAATTGCAAATAGATGATGCCTTTTATTATTGTACTTTTCCTTTAATACCAACAAGCATTAGTTGTTCCCAACCATTTTCTACTTGTGGATAGTTTAAATTAAGAACTAGGGATTTGATTCCCATCTATTTGGTGGAATTATATGGAAATTCACATGAAGGAATGTATATAAATTAAATAAATTAAAAAAATCAGGGTGTTTTTCAGTATTCTACCAAGGGGTTCTTACATTTTGGTATCAAAGCACTTCAATGCTCAGGCCTAATGACACCCACTACTTTCTAAGTTGTGTCTCATTGGTCCCTTCAGATAGCAATGGATATGACACGAGCTAATGGGGATGAGGACCATCAAGGAGATGATCTTCAAATCTAAGGTTGATCAAATCCTTAACCTTCAGTATCTTCCACCTAAGGATAGGATTGGTGTCCTCGAACAGAGGATACATGATCTGACACAAGAAGATGACCAAGGGAAGAAAAGATCAATACCACCCTCAAGAAAATGGAAATTGAATGAATAAACTCCAAATCAGGTGAATCAAAACTGAGGAAAATTTGAATGACAAAAATTTACCCCCACCAAGAGGGCACGGGTTGAGATAGAACTAGCTAGAGACTTGAAGAGGATAGCTCCACCAAAGTAAAATGGGATGGTACTCAGAAGATGGTGCAGAATCTTGGCTCATAAAAATGGAGAAATATTTTGAGCTTCATAACTTCTCTGAGGAAACCAAGGCAGTTTAGGGTGCATACCAACTCTCTGGAGAAGCCTAACATGGTAGGAGAACTTGAAATCAGAAAGAGAACCAAATTATGAGAACACCACATGGGAAAAATTTGTTTCCTTCTTCTCGGAAGAGATGGCTACCTCAACTATACTTTGATGGAAAAATGATTGAATTCTAGAACCACAAACAAGGAGATATGTTTTTTACTACTTACTGGGAGAAGTTCACACGTCTCCTTAAGTACGTACTACAATGTCAAAAGGATGAAAGTTTTAGGATAAAAAAAGTTCATCTTAGGCTTGAACCCTCAAATTGGAACAAATGTGGACATCCATGGACCCACCTCCATGGACCATGTTTTTGAAAAAACCATGAAGCAAGAGTAGAAACTAAAACTTTAGCTGTAACAAGGAGAGATGTTTCAAGGAAGGAGGAAGAGGACAACAACATCAAAATTCAACTTCATTTAAAAGTAAAAAATGGAAACATAATAAAAATGGGGGAATAAGAACATATGGTTTGGAAGGAATTTCAAATATGGGAACTCCTTCAAGTAAAATGGCGTACCTAAGGGTAGGAATTGAAAATGAAACAACATGGAAGGTTTAACAATGGAGGAAAACCTCTAGAAAAGAAAGGTCTAGTGGGAGGATGCTTTAATTGTGGAGGTGATCACTACGCCAATCATTTCCCGTCAAAAAAAACTAGTGGAAATCCTAAGGAACCTCTACCAAGCCAACAACAAGTGTTCCAACATAAGATCCATGCAACAATAGATAACTACCAAGCTGATTTTCAAGTGACATTGATAGAAGCAGAAATCAGGTAAATTTTTTGGTTATCCAGTTTCCATTCTTATTGATACAAGAACATCTGAGTGTTTTGTAGCTCCTAAGATTCTTAGTAAAATTTCTAGAAATGTTGGATATATGGAAAAATATTGGTCATTTTAGTATGGGAACTAAGCAAAGAGAAAAGTAGAGCAATTTCTTTTTGAGGCTGAGTTAGAACTTCTAGAATTTTTGACTACAGTTAACTTATATGTTGCACCCTTGGGATCTTATGATGTTATCCTAGGAGTTAACTGGTTATGGAAACATCATGCAAAATTTGATTGTTTTTCCAAGGATATTGCTTACCTTGATGAAAATAGTTACCCAGTGCATATCCATGGAATCAAAAGAGAAGTAATTCTAAGGAAAATTTCAGCAATGCAGTTAAAGAAAGCCAAGAGGAAGGGGTGTGTAATGCTTTCTAGTCCATATCAATGATATAGAAATTGAAAAAGGACCAACTCTTGAGGATTACCTTTCCTCCAAGAATTCAGTGATGTTTTCCTTGATGAGTTACCAGGACTTCCACCTCATAGAGAATTTGATTTCTCCATTCAATATTGTCCAGGATCACAACCCAATTCCAAGGCACCTTATAAATGACAACAACTGAGTTGTTTGAGTTAAAGGCATAATTACAAGAATTATTATCTAAGGGTTTGATTCATCCTCAGTGTATCCCCTTGGGGTGCACCAATGATTTTTGTTAAGAAGAAGGATGGAACTCTTAGGCTTTGCATAGACTACAGATGTTGAATAAAGCTACTATGAAAAATAGATACCCCTTGCCACACATAGATGATCTATTTGACCAAATGCGAGGGGAAACAATGTTTTCAAAAATTGATTTGAGATCAGGTTACCATCAACTCAGAATCCGTGAGGAAGACATTCCAAAAACAACTTTTCAAACTCGTTATGGGCATTACAAGTTCACTATACTTTCTTTTGGACTCATGAATGCTCCAACAACATTCATGAATCTGATGAATAGTATTTTCAAGGATCATCTAGATAAGTTTGTGTTAGTTTTTTCTGGATGATATTATGATATATTCAAAGAACAGAAGAAGAACACATTGGGCATTTGAGATTAGTGTTGGAAAGGTTAAGGCAACACAAGATTTATGGAAAATTGTCAAAATGTTCTTTCTTCCAACAAAAAGTAAATTATCTAGGCCACATTATTTTAGTTTAAGCTATATTAGTTGATCTATCTAAGGTACAATCTATCATGGACTAGCCTTCCCCAAAGAATGTGCATGAAGTTCAAAGTTTTATGGGCTTAGAAGGATATTATAGAAATTTTGTTGAAGGATTCTCTAAGATAGGGAGTCCAATCACATCCTTGTAGAAGAAGGGTAAAAAGTATGTATGGATTCAAATTTGTGAAAAGGATTTCCAAATTTTGAAATAAAATTTGACATCAACACCCATCCTAAAGGTACGTGATCCAAATGGTAATTTTATAGTCATCACAGATGCATCTGGTGAAGGTTTTTGGGGGTGTTTTAATACAAGATAACCACGTGGTGGCATATGAGTCTCAAAAAATCAAGCAAGGAGAGTTGAATTATGCACCACATGATTGTGGAGCTTGACTGCAATTGTCCATGGCATTATGAATGTGGAGGCATTTCCTTATTAGGAAAGCCATTTGAACTCAAGATTGATCACTTAGAGCTCAAGTATACCTTTACCCAACCAAACTTAAATTTCTGCCAACGACGTTGGTTGGAATTTTTAAGTGAGTATGATTTTGAAATTAGCTATATAAAGGGGAAGGAAAATATAGTTACAGATGCCCTTAGTTGTCGTCACTATATAACTGTTATGGCCATAGTGAGAACAACTTTTAAACAACAAGTTTTAGATCAATTACCATCTGATGATTTTTATAAACAAGTCAAGGCTGCCCTTGAGGTTGATAGTCAAGATCAGAGGTATGAGGGCTATCATATTGATGGATATGGTCTCTTAAGATTCAATGGTAGAATTTATATTCCTGACTGTTGTGATTTGTGAATCACAGTTTTTGAGGAAGCACATTGTGCTCCCTACTCAGATCACCTTGGTGTGACCAAGATGATGGTTTATATAAAACAATTATATGTTTGGCCTGGGCTTAAACAAGATGTTACTAGCTTTGTAACAAGGTGTTTGGAGTGTCAACGAGTTAAAGATGAGCATGTGCATCCAGCAGGGTTACTTTATCCCCATGATGCACCTGATTGGAAGTGGAAAATTATTAGTAAATAGATTTTTTCAAGGGCTTCTAATGTCCAAGAATAAACATGATGTGATATTGGTAGTTGTTGACAAACTTACCAAGGTTGCACATTTCATCCCTGGGAATTTGAAGGATGATTCACCAATTTTAGCAAGGAGGTTTGTACAGGAGATATTCAGGCTGCATGGAGTACCTGAAAAGATAATTTCATATTGATACACTCGCATGATGTCAAGGTTCTGGTATACCTTGCATGCAACATTAGGAACAAATCTTAACTTTAGTACAACGTATCACCCTGAGATTGATGGACAAACAATGAGAGTTAATCAAGTATTAGAAGACATGCTTCACATGTACTACATGGACCAACAATACAAGTGGGAAGAGTACTTACCTTTAGTAGAGTTTGCTTACAATAACTCTAACCATTCCACTCTTGGTATGACACTGTTTGAAGCACTTTATGGAAGGAAGTGTCATACGCCTATCAGTTGGGACAAGAAAGAAGATAATGTTGTGATTGGTTCCTGAAATGCTTCAAGAAATGGAGGAGCAGGTAAAATTTTCATGTTTGATCATTCCTAGGCACCCCAGGTCAAATAAATTAAGTCTGTTCACCCCATATTTGATGTCAACTTGGTCCCCTCGGTGATTTAGGAAATTCTACTCATTCCCCCTAGGTGATTTTAGGGAGTTCTAAGAAAGACACTATCTTCTGATAGTATGGGAAGGGCTATCGCTGGCCTCCCAGGACTGGATCCACCCCCTGGAGTGGAACGGAAGGGAAAAATTCAACATGGAGGTGAATTGAAGACCTTATAACATCATGGAAATTATTTTGGAAGGTTTGGGGAAGTTTTGAAAGACTTGGAGCAGTCTGAGTAAAAAATAGGGTTCACAAGCCTAGGCAGTTACACAGGCCTAAAACAACTGCTGGGCTTCAGAAGAAGATTCTGGAGAGCTCCAGATGGAGTTAGGAGAAAAAAAAAACATCTCAGAAAGAGGATTCCAAGACCTACATGATGGTGAAATAATATTTTTCACAACACCTTGGTGCATAGGTCTGTAGGCAGTTTTTCTCAGGCACAAGTGGAGTACCAAATCAAAAATCTGATTTTTCAGGGATCAAATGGATGAATAAAGACATGATACCCCAACCATTGGATTCAAAATTCCATTTCCAGTCAGGATCATATAAAATTTCACCAATAAATTCCACCGGGAGCTCAAGTTATCATCGTTCCAAGTTACCCTCTCAAAGGCAGTTCAGGAATTAGTCATTTTTTTAGCGTCACGTGTCAGCACCAAGAGCCTGGTGGGATTTCATGTCCCCTGATGTCCCTCAAGGTCAGGTACATCAAGGTTGGAAAATGTGTTCCCAGCCCCCATGTGACCTCTGGGACCCTCATGTGACCTCCAAACTTGACAGTTCAGCCCCCAGGTGCATTTTTGGAGCATCCATTCCCTACCGTCGGATCGGGCGCCACGTGTCAGCTCCAGGACCACCGTGGAATTTGATGTCCCTTATGCACCTAAGGTGGGGGACATCAGACCTTGAAAAATTCACCCATCCCCTATGGGGAGTCTTTTGGACACCCATGTGACCAGTTTCAGCCCCAGTGCTTTAAAGCAACTTTTTCTCACCTTCATTCCCTGTCGTCGGATTGCCGCAACGTGTCATCCTCTTGACCACCATGGAATTTGATCTCCCTCATGTCCCTGAGGTCAGGGACATCAAACACAAAAAATTGCACCCAAATCCAACTCAAAAATTTGAAAAAATTCTAACTGTTCTGCTTTTAGTTTGCTTCTTGCTGCTTCTCATTACCAGAAGAAAAGTTCATCCTTCCAGAGAACACAGTCCACCACTCCACCATTGCAAAAACTCAACCAGATCCAAAAGGAACAAAAATACATTTTCCATGGAAATACATAGGTCTCATAAGGAATAATTCATCAAGCTAAGAAGAAGAAATGAAGAACAAAGAAGAAGAACAATGGAAATCCCCATAGCCATGAAAACGAAGATTTGAACATATCTTGCAAACCGGTGCTCAGATTGACAAACCATTTGTTGCTGAGTTTTTATTCTCTTGAAGGCCATTAAAAAATCATATTCAGACCTCAAATTTTCAGCAAGGAACATCATAGTGAAGAAATCCTCTTTCTGGCTCTACGAAGGAAAAAATTGATTTCCCATCAAACCGGTCACCGGATTGAAGAGAAATTTCACGTGAAGCACCATAATGAAAAACCTATCGCAATGGAGTTGATTTCATTGCAAACGGAGAAAAAAAACCAGACCTGAAATTTTCAAGCTCCATTAATGGCCACCATGACACAGTAATGGAAAAAATCAGTGAGCTACCTCTCCACTTCTCAAGGTTCCAATGGGCGAAATCGCCCAAAAATTGGAGGAAATGATCGTCAAAAAATCTAGTTTCGCGCGAACTAGTTTTCACACCATGAAGTCCCTATAATTTAGGGATATGGACAGCTGTATTTTTTATCATGATTCTTCCCTCTTCAGGTGAAGAAATTTTCAAATTCCAACAAAGATCTTCACTTCTGATGGGTGAAATCATCTGAAAATTGGAGGGAATGATCATTGAAAAATCTAGTTTCACGTGAACTAGTTTTTGCGCCATGAAGCCCCTATTTTTATGGATATGGAGGGCTGTGTTTTTTGTCAGTATTCTTCCCCCACCAATGAATACATCATTTTCCCACTTGTTCAGATGAAGGAATTACTCCAAATTCAGAGCGTGGAACCTGGAATAAAACCCATAATTTCAAGACTCATTTTGTCGCAATTTGACATTCGTGGCACACTTACTAAAAATAGCATGTCTCCTTGCATAGGGGAATGTTACTTCAGGTAAGCCACCATTTTAAGATTCCATGAAGAAGGTGGTGAACACAGAGGGAACATCACAGGAAAGGTCATAAAAAAGGTCATCTCGGCTTGCAATTCACACTTACTAAAAATAGTAAGTTACACTCAAAAAGTAGTTTTGGCACAATGGGTCGTATAAGGATAATCATTCAAGGGGACATCATTTTTTGGGAGCATCCTAGTCATTTTTCATAGGGAATTCGAGATCCACCTTAGTTCATTCAACTTGGTGAGCGTTCGTGAGCTAATTTGGAGGAGTTTCACAGTGTGCAAGGAGTTTGAAGATTCAGAGTTTCACTGCATTTGGAGCTTTCCATCAACGAGGATCAACGGACTTCATCGGGTGACATCTCCTCTTCTTCTCTCTCTCTCTCTCTCTCTCCTCCCAACTTTCTCTCACTTTCAAATGTTCTAATTCTTCGTTGGGGTTTGCACTTTTTGATATGCCTTTAAGTCACTTAAAAGTGACTTTAGAAACATAATGTAAATTAAGTCACCTTGATTATTATAAAAGGGACTTAAATTTTAGGAAGTGGAATATGAATATTCTTAAGTCATATTAAGGCATATGGAGGGTCATGAGGAAGACAATAAGTCACCTCTCATTCTATAAATTGTAACGCCATTCCCATTTCAAAGGGTTGGCGATTGATCTTGTAAACTCACAAGTGCATTGTACTTAGAGAAAGCAAAGGAGATAGCCATTTTCTTCTACTTTCCTCCCCTTCTCAAATTTCTCTCCATTCTCACACTATGTACAACTTTTGTTTGAGAAATCAATACAAGAAGAAGGAGTTTCTAGCTTTCTTTGACTAAGGGGATTTCTTGATACTTTGTGTTCATCAAATTCTATTTGGTCTTATTTCCATTCACAGGGTTTTGTCTTCTCATAAATGCATGTGTTGAAGTTTCTAACTAGTGTGTGTGCAGGAATCTGATTTTCTACCTGCAACATTAGTTCTCCTACCTCTTTTCTCACTCCCCTTTCCCACTCTTCAGACAAATTCTTCCCTAGCAAGATATTGCTAGCTTTTCCGCAGGGTCAGTGGAGTGCCCCTGTTGGATCCCTGGTCAAAAGGCCACCACAGAAATCCACCTTTTCATGTGCATGCATATACGGAAGCTGCACCGGTTAAGTAGAGGGACTTAGATTCCCAGAGCATTGGCAAGAAATCCACAAGTTTTTCCACCTGAAAAATTTTCTTGCCAACAGTTTTTGGCACCCACCGTGGGGTAGATTTAGCAGCATCTGCACCCAAAATATGACCGCAAGGTCCAAAATTCAAAAAAAAAATCAAATATTGAAAAAAAAAAAAAAGGAGTTCATGAAATTCCATTGCCAAAAGATACACTGCTGATTTCTGCATGTGAATTTTCACATTCCACAGTGTCCTTTCGTATTCCCACTGCAAAAGTTTCCAAAAGCTGGCTGAAGGAAGATACACCAGGTTGAGCAGGTTGAGAGGTGTTGTTGATTCCAATTTTGAGGCTTTGAAAAATCAGCAAGAACGAATTAGAGATAATCCATACTTCTTCTCTCAAGCCTCCTCTCCATCTGGATCTTCAATAAGTTCACCTAGCAATCCTATCCAAACTCCTGTTGATACTCCCCCTTCAAATTCTCCCATTTTTCAACCACCATTGAAGCATTGAGTCCTGAGAAGAAGAAGAATTTGAAGAAGAATTTGTAGAAAGAGCTGAAATAGAAGCAGAAAAACAATGGAAGATGAAGAAGAAATGCCTCAACCCATTGTTCCATGGGGAAGGAATACAGGCCCACTTTCTCTTGAACCCCCTCTTCACAATCTACCAATGGGTTCCCACAAGAAACTTTCCAAAGTTCAAAGGTGACAACACACAACATCCTGAAGAACACATTGTTGCTTTCATGACATCATGTGGAATTCTTGGTGTCCAACATGAAGATGTTGCTGTGAGATTGTTCGTGGAGTCCCTCCAAGAAAAAGTAGCAGAATGGTTCTACCTCCTGCCTTCCCGATCCATCACTGGTTGGGATGACATCAAGACTTCCTTCGAGGAAATATTTAAATCAACTGAAGACTGTCAAGACCTCTTGGTGTAGTTGGCTCAAATGAGGAAAGGAGAAAATGAAACCATGAGAGACTTCGTGGCTCATTTTGAATGGTTGCTTTGCAGGATACCTGAAGAGGATTCACCATCTCAAAACAATGTCAAGAGATTCTTCATCAATGCTCAATCATCAGAAGTAGGATTTTTTCTATGAAGAGCCCAACCAAGGAACATTGTAGAAGCACAAAGGATGGCCATTGAACTTGATGATGATCTCATCCTCTCTGGAAAGATCAAGAATCCATCAAAGGGAAAGGCCCAACATCCTGGAGATGAGAGAACCAATCCATCACTGCAAAATTTGGTGAATGAGATGGCATCTTTGAAGAGGGAATTATTTGAATGAGTATCTTCTCAAAGAAGCAACAAAAATCAGATTGCAGGAGCACCCCAAAGGCTCACCTTGGAGGCCCCACCCATGAACATAAATTGCAGATTTCAAGAAAGTGAAGAAGAGTTTGAACAAGAAAGTGAAGGTGGTGATTTCCTAGAAAGTGATGAGTTTGAGAATGATACACAAATCAGATTTTGTGAGTATTCTGGAGGTCATGAAGAAGATGAAGAAGATGCACCTAGTTTCTCATGCGGTATTCACTCGTTCTCAGTCTGAGAAAAGAGCATCTCCCTCCACTGCTACAAAAAAGAAAAGAAGGTTGATGATCCTCCTATGACGACTCCACAAAATAAAATAATCAGTCGAGGATCCCCACTTCCATCTTCCATGAAATCTTCATTGTTGGAGCTTGATCCTGTAGCAAGTAAGAAGGCTCTTGCAATCCCAAGTAAGTCTTCTAATGTCTCTTCCAAGTCTAAACACAAAGCTGCTCCTACAAAATCTAATACCTTGAAAGCTCCTAGTGTACCTTTCAAAATACCCTCCATTCCTCAAACATCAAATCCTGCTCCTAAGCCTATCCAGACTCCAAAATCAGTCCCTTCACCCCCTTGTCCACATCTACTCCCTTTGACTTCATAGAATATGCAAACAAAGCCAAAGTGCAGATTACTGAAACTGAATATTTGTGGACTCATCCTGAACAATTTGAGAGGTTTGTCTGATACATCAGGAGTGGTAGTCTAACACCCAATGTTGTAACTTCTAGTTCCAAAGGCATGCTACCAAACTCACCTACACCTCCCTCACAGAACATGCTTTCTCTGAGTGCATCAAAGACTGATAAAGTTGAACCTTTCTATGTCTCCCTTCTTGTTGGAGAATATGTACTGAACAATTACATAATAGATTCTGGTGCCTCAGATAATGTGATGCCTTTGAAGGTCACCAAGGCTCTCAAACTTACCATGACTCCACCTAGTGGCTCTTGTTACTCTTTGGAGTCAAAAAAGGTCCCACTTGTAGGGAAGGTCAAAGATGCACAGGTGGCTCTTGCCAAATTTCTAGACAAGAAAGTTTCAGTGATGATTTTGGTAGTAGATGTCCTAGCCTCATTCGGAATGTTGCTGAGTAGAAGTTTCTACCGAGACTTGGGAGGGAAAATTCAGATGAATTGGTCATCCGCAACCATACCAGTGAAGGGAGACATGGAGAAATTACTTCCAGAGAAGAAGATGAGGTACACGGTATGAAATTCTGGAAGCCCAGAAGCTAACATTTTGTACCAAGGTAGCAAGAAGATGAATCACTTTGTGACAACTGAGGAGGAAGAGGATATTCCCATCTTGATAGGTCCAGACATGCCTTCTGAGAGAGATTTGGACTTTGAAGAAGCATTGAGGAGATTCGAGTTACAAGAGGGCAGCCCTGAATTTCCAGATGATGCAAACCATGAGGAAGAGGAAATGGTTCTTGATGATTTTCAAGAAGAAAAATCAGCTTATATGCTTATCCAAGATGAGGAGTTATTCTCATTCCCATTTGGGGATGAAGATGATCTCAGTCAGGCCATCTACGGAGAGACAAAATCAACTTGTGATGAGCCCATGAAAGGTTTGAAAGAAATGTCTGTACAAGAAACTGCTAAGAGCTGCAGAAGAAACTGAAGACCCTGAGATCAGTCTGAACTTTTAATGCAAGCCATGAATATGCAAGACAAGTGTGAAGCTGATTTGGAAGCCTTAACCAATGTGAAGGTTGGCCATATTGAAACAAATAAAGATGAGAAATATGATGTCCCTCTTGAGCCAATGGTTGATGGATACAATGATGAAATTGAGAGTATTTTCTTTCCCATTTGAAGATGAAGACTCTTTCCATGATGAAGAAATTGAAGAAAGGAGTTTTGAGACCTCTAAAGATGAAGCTATTTTTGATGAAGGATTGGTAGAGTGCAGTGATTCCCAAGATGATGAGGTAATCCCTCTAGATAGTTTCCTTGAGCTGAAAAATAAAGATTCTTCAAAGGTGTACAAAGAGGAGCTGCAGGAAATGATGAAGCATAACTTTGTGCAAGAAATATTGGATGTAGTAGAAGTTGTGGAAGACCCCGAGCTGATTCTTGATCTCTTCACTAGTGCCATGGACATACAAGACAAGTATGAGTTTTCCTCCGATCCTCCTGTCAATACTCAAACCTCACAAGTGAAGTAGAGATAAAGGATGAATCTAATGTTTCTCATGGAGAAGATGTCAATGAGCATAGACCTGGGAAAGAAAGTAACTCAGAATATTCAAGGAATTGGAATGAAAATCAGCTTTGGGGCAGTGATGAGATGCTCGATGGAGAATCAGCTATATGGATAAACATGGAAGGAAACTGGCACTATGAAACTGATTTCAAAGAACATGAAGGCAGTGGAATTTCCAAGCAAGGACTTGAGCATCAAGAAGCTCACATGGAATCACTCCTAAAAATTACAAAGACAATCATGAAAACACCTGGCTTTCATAAAGCAATTGAGGAGGGGAGGCTACTTTCTAGAACCCATCAATGGCTTCGTAGAACATCATCATTCGGTGTTTCCTCTTCAGGGGTAACTTTTGAGAAATGAAAAGTGCTTCAGTGAAAGTGGGTTGTCCCCCACCTTGTACCATAGGTGATTATTAGGTGTGTTTCCCTTTCTGTTTGTGTGTGTTTCCCTTCCTGTTGTGTGTCGTGTGTTTCCTTTCCATTTTTTTGTGTGTGTGTGTGTTTCCTTCTTCTAATCTTCTTTCTAAGTTGTACATGACTCTGCAGGGCCCAATGGATAAGGCACTGGTCAACAAATTATATGGTCTAAAATTGAGATTCTAGATTCCCATGTCATGTCTTCACTATGCACTCAGTCCATGTCATGTCCCCAAGCTAAAGCCAACTATTTTCGTAAAAATGTGCAACAGGGAAATTGAAAGTTTCTAAGCATGACAACTATACCCCGATGCCAAAAATTTTCATGTTTGATCATTCCTAGGCACCCCAGGTCAAATATCCATTCAGTCCAAATCACCCCCTATTTGATGTCAAGTTAGTCCCCTAGGTAATTTAGGAAACTCTAGTCATCCCCCTAGGTGATTTTAGGGAGTTATGAAAAGATGCTATCTTCTGGCAGTATTAGGAAGGGCTATCACTGGCCTTCCCAGGACTGGATCAATCACCCTAGAGTGGAATGGAAGGGAAAAATTCAACATGGAGGTGAATGGAAGACCTTATAACATCATGGAAATTATTTTGGAAGGTTTGGGGAAGTTTTGAAAGACTTGGAGCAGTCTAAGTAAAAATCAGGGTTCACAACCCTAAGCAGTACACAGGCCTAAAACAACTTGTTGGGCTTCAGAAGAAGATTCTGGGAGCTCTGGATGGAGTTAGAAGTAAAAAAAAACATCTCCAGAAATAGGATTCCAATACCTACATGATGGTGAAATAATATTTTTCACAACACCTTGGCGCATATGATTGGCAGGCAGTTTTTCTCAGGCATAAGTAGAGTCTCAAATAAAAAATCAATTTTTAGGGATCAAATGGATGAATAAAGACATGAGACCCCAACCATTGGATTAAAAATTCCATTTCCAGTCAGGATCATATAAAATTTCACCAATAAATTCCACCGGGAGCTCAAGTTATCTTCATTCCAAGTTACCCTCTCAAAGGCAGTTCAGGACTTAGTCATTTTTTGAGAGGACACGTGTCAGCACCAGGAGCCTGGTGGGATTTCATGTCCCTGACGTCCCTCAAGGTCAGGTACATAAAGCCCTTGGAAAATTTTCCACCCCATCCCCCATGTGACCTCTGGGACTGTCATGTGACCTCCAGACTTGACTTTCATCCCCCACGTGCATTTTTGGAGGATCCATTCCCTGCCGTCGGATCAAGTGCCACGTGTCAGCTCCAGGACCACCGTGAAATTTGATGTCCCTTATCCCTTATGTACCTGAGGTGAGGGACATAAAACCTTGAAAAATGTTCCCATCCCCTATGGGGAGTCTTTGGACACCCACGTGACCGCCTTTCAGCTCCCAGTGCTTTAAAGCAACTTTTTCCACCTTCATTCCCTGCCGTCGGATCGCCGCCACGTGTCGTCCTCTTGACCACCATGGAATTTGATGTCCCTCACATCCTTGAGGTCAGGGACATCAAACATGAAAAAATTCACCCAACTCTAACTCAAAAATTTGAAAAAAATTCTAACTATTGCTACTTAGCTGCTTCTTGTTGCTTCTCCATTACCAGAAGAAAAGTTGCAGAGAACACAAGTCCACCACTCCACCATTGCAATTCCAAACTCAGACCAGATCCAGAAAAGGAATGAAATACCTTTCCCATGGAAATACATAGGTCTCAGAAGGAATTTTCATCAAGATAAGAAGAAGAAATGAAGAACGGAGAAGAAGAACAATGGAAATCCCCATAGCAATGAAAACGAAGATTCAAACATATCCTGCAAACCGGTGCTCAGATTGACAAACCATTTATTGCTGAGTTTTAATCTCTTGAAGGCCATTAAAAAATCATATTCAAACCTCCAATTTTCAGCAAGGATTGTTCACAGTGAAGAAATCCTCATTTCCGGCTCTACGAAGGAAAAAGCTTGATTTCCCATCAAACCGGTCATGTCGGATTGAAGAGAAATTTCACGTGAAGCACCATAATGAAAAACCTATCGCAATGGAGTTGATTTCATTGCAAAAGGAGAAAAAAATCAGACCTAAAAATTTCAAGCTCCATTAATGGCCTCCATGACATAGTAATGGAAAAAATCAGTGAGCTACCTCTCCACTTCTCAAGGTTCCAGTGGGCGAAATCACCCGAAAATTGGAGGAAACGATCGTCAAAAAATCTAGTTTCGCGCAAACTAGTTTTCACACCATGAACTCCCTATTTTTTAGGGATATGGAGGGCTGTGTTTTTTTCAGAATTCTTCCCTCTTTGAAGAAATTTTCAAATTCTTGAAGATCCGATGGGTGAAATCATCTGAAAATTGGAGGGAATGATCGTTGAAAAATCTAGTTTCACATGAACTAGTTTTTGTGCCGTGAAGCCCCTATTTTTTAGGGATATGGAGGGCTGTGTTTTTTGTCAGTATTCTTCCCCTACCAATGAAGACGTCATTTTCCCACTTGTTTAGATGAAGTAATTACTCTAAATTCAAAGCGTGGAACCTGGAATAAAACCTAGAATTTCAAGACTCATTTTGCGCAATTTGACATTCATGGCACACTTACTAAAAATAGCATGTCTCCTTGCATAGGGGAATGTTACTTCAGGTAAGCCACCATTTTAAGATTCCATGAAGAAGGTGGTGAACACAGAGGGAACATCACAGGAAAGGTCATAAAAAAGGGTCATCTCGGCTCGCAATTCACACTTACTAAAAATAGTAAGTTACACTCAAAAAGTAGTTTTGGCACAATGGGTCGTATAAGGATAATCATTCAAGGGGACATCATTGTTCAGGAGCATCCTAGCCATTTTTCATAGGGAATTTGAGATCCACCTTAGTTCATTCAACTTGGCGAGCGTTCGTGAGCTAATTTGGAGGAGTTTCACAGTGTGCAAGGAGTTTGAAGATTCAGAGTTTCACTGCATTTGGAGCTTTCCATCAACGAGGATCAATGGACTTCATCAGGTGACATCTCCTCTTCTTCTTCTTCTCTCTCTCTTTCTCTCTCCTCTTGCCCCCAACTTTCTCTCACTTTCAAATGTTCTAATTCTTCGTTGGGGTTTGCACTTTTTGATATGCCTTTAAGTCACTTAAAAGTGACTTTAGAAACATAATGTAAATTAAGTCACCTTGATTTTATAAAAGGGACTTAAATATTTAAAGTAGGAATATGAATATTCTTAAGTCATATTAAGGCATATGGAGGGTCATGAGGAAGATGATAAGTCACCTCTCATTCTATAAATTGTAACGCCATTCCCATTTCAAAGGGTTGGTGATTGATCTTGTAAACTCAAGAGTGCATTGTACCTAGAGAAAGCAAAGGAGATAGCCATTTTCTTCTACTTTCCTCCATTCTCAAATTTCCTCCATTCTCACACTATGTACAACTTTTGTTTGAGAAATCAATACAAGAAGAAGGAGTTTCTAGCTTTCTTTGACTAAAGGGTTTCTTGATACTTTGTGTTCATAAATTCTATTTGGTCTTGTTGCTATTTGCAGGGTTGTTTCTTCTCATAAATGCATGTGTTGAAGTTTCTAACTAGTGTGTGTGCAGGAATCTGATTTTCTACCTGCAACATTAGTTCTCCTACCTCTTTTCTCACTCCCCTTTCCCACTCTTCAGACAAAGTCTTCCCTAGCAAGATATTGCTAGCTTTGCCGCAGGGTCAGTGGAGTGCCCCTGTTGGATCCCCGGTCGAAAGGCCACCACAGAAATCCACCTTTTCATGTGCATGCATATACGGAAGCTACACCGGTTAAGTAGAGGGACTTAGATTCCCAGAGCATTGGCAAGAAATCCATTTAAATGCAATTTGAGATAAATATTATCATTGACAGTAATATGATTAGCACTTCCTCTATTATATCATGTCGAATTTATATCATGATCTGGTTAACTACTTGTGTGTTATTGTTATGAGTTGGTTACAGGATATATTTCCCTTGGACTGGAGGGAGAGCATCATCAAAGAGAGGAGAGTAGATACAAAGTTATGGTACCAAAAGAGAGAGGGAAATGTGTATCCCTAAACCTTAGCAACTTGGCATAGTATACCACATGGGAATAGGGTAAGTCTTTTTGTGCCATTTTACAAATTCTCTTATTAGGACACCTTGTTCTTTCTTAGCATGCGACAATACCAAAGAGTACTTAGGTGACCTTGTTAGAATTCGAGTCTCCATCTTAACTTGGGTTTGCTATAGGTCCACCCTCACATACAATTTAAAATCTCATTGTATGTTCCATTTTTTTTAGCCATAATGTATTTATAAATTTTTGAACTAACCACTCATTAATTTATAATATAGATTTATATTGATATTTATATTATCTAAATATACTTAAAAATAAATAATACATGTATATTGTTAATTAAAACAAATGGTTAATTAATGATATTTTCCAAAATATGGAAGAATATTATAGAAAAATTAATGTCAATAAAAATAAATAAAATAAAAATGAAAGCAATTTATTGTCAAAGATGGATTATTATTTTAAATTGATGTTTTCATATTAAGAATAATTACTATTGAGACAAAAATGAAAACAGTATATTGTAAATGAAGATAATAACATGAAATATCATAGCATAAGGATATAAGCCTATACATTATATTATTGACAAAATGGAGCAAACATAGGTGAGAGAGCTTAATAATATATAGCCTATCCCATTTAAAGGATGAATGACTTACCATAATGTGCCTCGGGTCCCATGAAATCTGTCCTATGAGAATAATATTCATTTGTAAATCACCACCAATATCTAACAATACATATAGTGAAATTATTTGAAAAACTTCAATAAACAAATATATTATTAATAATAAATGTCTCCTATTAAAATATTAGGAAATATTATTTTTTTCATCAAATATGATATTAATTTTAATATCTAACTCTTATCAGTTAAACTAACTTCTTTAAGTAATCAATGAATATTACATTTAACATAAGTTATTTAGGAAAAATAATGTGAGCACTAATCCGTATTCCTGAAGGGCCATTCATTTAAAAATTTATTGCATTAACTATTGAGTAAGAGCAATAAAAGAAAAAGAATATATAAAAAAATGAAAGAAAGAAATCTATTGACTTTATAGGAAGTTGGAATGTGTGCCCTTTCTATTAATAGGTATGAGCAATTTTAAATGCTCTCTCAAGGGTTCATTAAGAAATATGGAATCCCATAAGGTAATAAATAAGGATGCATTTAAATTAGAAACCAGTAAAAAGGAATCCTCAATCTATAAATAATGAAAGAAATAAAGGAAGAGGCAACATTTTTCTTGGGGAGAAAAAAAAATGGGAGCCAAGAATTTAGAGCAACATATTATTTTGGAAGAAATCTGCAAGTAAAGGAGTAGGCAAGGAGCTAAAAGAAAATTTGGAAGGAGACATAGCAGTTGGAGTGACAAGTGAGAGCTCTTTATGCATACAAATAAATAAATAAGTGCAACTTGAACAGGTAGGCATTTTTATGAATTTACTTTGTGAACATTTTTTTTAGTTTTATTTCACACTTGGTAGGCACAGTATTTTTTAGAATTCGGTCAATAAGAATAATGTTTATCTTCATAATACATGTTTAAATCTAAGAGTTTTTTGGGTTATTACTTTGCATTTTTTTGCTCCAAATTATAAAAAAATCTACTTTATACTTTTCTAAATATGTTGATAAGTAAAATATAATATTTATACGGGAGTATGTTGATAAGTAAATATTAAATAATGTGTAACTATATATTTACGGGAGTATGTTGATAAACAAATACTAAATAATGTGTAACTATATATTTACGGGAATTATATTTGATAAGCAAATAATACTTTTTATGTCCATAAAATACGATATAGTATGTTGATAAATAAATTAAATAATGTGTAACTATATAAATTTTGTTTGTATGTTGATAAGTAAAACTAAATAAGGTGTAATGAATATTTTATGAAAGTATTATCATTGAATGATACATTATGAAATATATGTTGCACATTAATCTTATATTATATTTCATTTTCTTCATTGTTATTTAATATGATCCTTATTAGTGTAAATGATAATATTATTTTATGGTAGCAACCTTGTTAGTTCTAAATTATTCCAGCCTTCAGGTTAAATAACATAACCGCGTAGATGGAGAATTTCAACAAATTATTATTTTTAATCTCATAATCCTTTAATTAATGAATGTGCATATAAAGCTGGAATAAAATTTAAAAGGAAAAAAAAAAAAAAAATCAATGTAAGTCAAAGTTATAGTATGGGCTAAGTAAAAAAAAAATAATGTTAAAAATTAATAAAATAATTACTAATCATGGGAGTTTATAAATTTCAAATAAATTCAATAAAAAGAGAATGGAAATATAACCATGATAATCATTTAAGGTATATGGAATAAATGATTATAAAATAGAGAACAATGGATTATATTATATTTAAAATTAACATTATATAAGTAAATATAATTATAAGTGTATTGATATATGGGGGTAAACGAAGGAAATGTAGATGATTATTGGTAGTTCTTCATAATCTATAGGGGCGAGATATGATTATAAATATTTGTGTATTAATTATATATGCAAGCTAATTAATTCTGAATTCCAATTCCAATCTCATGAGGAATGTCTTTTCCCCCAACAAGTGTTTCCAAAATAATTATTCAAAATCAATTAGTTAAGTGCCTTGTCAAACACCCTAGTTTGGTGTCTATAGATCCAAGTTCTCATCACACATCTCAATTTGACAATTTGATGAGGATATAGATTATAAGTAATTTGATACAAAACAATTACATGATTAGATATATGTCTAAATTATAAACAAGATTATAATTGCAATTTGAGAAAGAATATACTAAATCAATTTTCATGTACAAGTAAATCATTAACTATTCCAGGTGGGTGTTTTAGCACGAATTCACCTTTACCAAATAAACTAATTGGTGTTAAAAATCCCATGTGGATAGTGTCAAACTATGACATGAATTTAATAAATGGAAATCTAACATCTCTATGTTATATTACGAGTTGAAACATGTATGGATACGTTTTCTTCTATTGCTTATGCTTCCACACCTTACAACGAGTAGTCAAACTTACTATGTCTATCATTATCATACAAACCATAGAATTATCATTAGAATCTTGTTTTCTTGAATTTAACAATCCTCAGTAAAGCAGGGTAAATAATACTTTGGTTCGTCGGTACGATGTGTTATCACCCACATACCTATCAGAGTTATTCACATATTAAGACTTTGTTTACCTTGGGGAGATCAATTATCATCCAGTATGGGGTTAGGAGGGATGAGATGAATCAATAGCTATGAGTAATGTATAGTGAACATTGGAAAGTGGGACTAAAAGGATAAGGGAATTAGTTTAGTCTTCACCATGACTCAGTAAGAGTGGATATGGGTCCTTTTGTGGGGTTACCAAAGATTGACCCAATGTTTGGGGTTACCAAACATGTCTCGTATATGAGTTAGGATACATCGGGGGTAACCCTTTGTAATCTAAGTCTTATGGCCATAAGCAATTAATACTTAGTATTAATAAGAATTTAATTATTCTTTTCCAGTTCACCATCCTGTATTACATCATGACTGGTTAGGTCATATGATATAGGGATTTGTATACATGGAACACTCTCTCTTTTGGTATCAATTTTTATATCTACCTTCTTCGTGAAGGGTAGGGCCACTCTCGGGATACGAGAGTTGTGTGGGGGAACCAAACTGGCTCTGTGGTTGGAGGAAAATGCTATGATGATGCTCTCCCTCTCCTGCTTCATTACTGTGACCTCGACATGATCTCTGGTGTTATCTCGATGGTGCTCACATTGAGAATTATCCTTATGTTCTTCCATATCAGTGTCTCTCAGCAAAATATTGTATTCTTATTTGTAATTGTATTGTAAAGCAAACAAGAGAATCATGTTGAGCATAATGATTATGTAGTGTACTTGAAAACTAATATGTACAAAGTTGAAAACACATAATCTTTTGTACCATTAGTATCTTTAATGCAAAAGGAAATGGGTAATGAATTATCTCCTATGTCATTACATTCATATGCTAGTATGCTCTCTATGCTTAGTGAATTGAACAAGGTGAAATGAATTCATTTTCTTATGTAATTATCTTATTTGATTACAATAATATTAGTCAATTGATTAAATTGCAAATAGATGATGCCCTTTGATTATTGTACTTTCCCTTTAATAAACAAGCATTAGTTGTTCCCTTTGGTTTCTACCTCATGGATAGTTTAAGTTAAGAACTAGGGATTTGATTCTCGTCTTTGGTGGAATTATATGGAAATTCACATGAAGGAATGTATATAAATTAAATTAAAAAAAATTGGGGCGTTTTTCTAGTATTCTAAATGTTAAAGGGGTAGAACCACCTCAAAACCATAGACTAGTGAGAAGGGCATAACACTTGTTGGAGTACGAATGTTTGTTCGGTAAGCCCAAAGACCAAACGAGATTTGGAGATGTCAATTCTTGCCTAGTTTGTCAATTGTTTTCATGAGGATTTTGTTGAGCGTTTTATTAGAAGATTTTTCTTGTCTATTTTCTTGAGGATAATATGGTGATGAAAATATTAGTTTGATGTTGAATGTGTCGTAAATTTTCTTAACATACTTTGTTTTTGAAGGATTTTCCATTTTCAGTGACGAGTTTGTGAGGGATACCAAAACGACATATGATTTGTTGATAGATGAAATCAATGATTTTGTTTACTATAGTAGAATTTAAGGGGATGGCCTTGACCCATTTTGTAAAGTATTCAATGGCTATGATAATAGAATGATGTTATTGTGACGAGTGAGGATTGATAGTGCCAATGAGGTCTAACCCCGATTGTGACAAAGGACATAAGTCTTGAGATGGTTGTAAGGCTTGACTAGGATTATGAGTGAGGTTCGAATGTTTTTGACATTTGAAGCATTTCTTAATATGTGAGAAATAATCTTGGTTGATGGTAGGCCAATAATAGACCAGTTGAAGGACTCGCTTAGTGACAACGATGCCATTGAAATGTCCACCACATATACCATCGTGGACTTTTTGGATGCCTTTAGTAGACTCGTGAGATTTAAGGCATCTTAATAAGAGGCCATCGAAACCGCATTTATAGAGGATACCACCTACAATTATATATTGGCTAGCGGGTTGAAGAAAGGATCGTCTAGCGTTTATGGATAGATTAGGAGGAATTTTAGATTCTGAGAGATATTAAAATGTCTATGTGTACCAAAGGTTAGCTAGATTATTTTTTATGACATTAATAGAAGGTAGTTCATTTTTGTGGGATGGTTGATCAAGTTTGTGGACAAAAACAAACAATTTAGAATTATAGGTTGAATCTTCAGTTGAAAAAGGGATGAGGGATGCTAAAGAAGCTATGGTGTCTGCGAATTTATTTAAAGATCATGGAACTATTTGGATAGTGTGATGATCAAAGGCTTCTAAGAGGAATTCAACAATGGCTTTATATTTTTGTAGAATTTTGTTCTTGTATTGATAAATTCCTTTGATTTGATTGAAGACCAGCTACGAGTCTCCGTAGATGTCTAAGATTTGAATGCTAACCATAACAACATTTTTAAGACCCATGATGAAAGCTTCATATTATGTCATGTTGTTAGTGCATTCGAAGTTAAGTTTGAATGATGAAGGGATAGGAGTCCCCCAGGGGATATGATGACGATATTATCCCCTCCCCCTTGTTGAAAATTAGATCCATCGAAGAAGAGGATCATTTTAACATAAGTGAATTCTTGATCATTGATAGTATTGATATACCCATCAAGAAATTGTTCATGGGGTGGTTGATTATCTGGGAGAGGAGCCTCAACGAGCTGATTGGCGATGGCTTGTCCCTTGATATATTTATGTGGTATAAATTCTAGATCAAACTCAGTCATAAGCATAAACCACTGAGTGATGCAGTCATTGTGGTATGGTTTAGAATGTATGGTTTTGAGTGGGTTAAAACTGGTAACTACGTAATCTTGTGATTGAGTATATAATGGCGTAGTTTGGAAGTTGTGAAGTACAGGGCATAACACAACTTTTAAGCTTCAGTATAATGGGTTTTATATACATGGAGAGTGTGTCTTATGTATTAAACAACCTGTACACGACCCTGCTCATCTTGATGAGTGAGTATGATTCCTAAGGCGTGATTTGTCGCAGATATATAAAGGTAAAATGGCTCCCCCTCATGAGGAGGTGTGAGCACAGGTGGTGATAAGAGGTATTGTTTGAGCTCATCGAAGGCTTTTTAACAATTGTGATCTCATTTAAAGTTAACATATTTACGAAGGAGATGATGAAAAAGGGTGACAGTGGACTGAGAGTTGTGATATAAAGTGTCGGATGGACTGACAACTTACCTTGGGGGCTATGCGAAAAATTGTTTAAGGTTTGACGGAGGAGGAATTTCAGATTATTTGCTTTGATCTTTTGTCAGATATACTTCAATGCCCTGGATAGATATGATGAACCCTAGATGTTTTCGGTGAGAACACATGAACACACATTTAGCAGGGTTAAAACTGAGGAAATATTGAATGAGACAAGTGAAGATTGAGTCAAGGAGAACAAGATGATCTCTACATTGTTCAGATTTACCTAGAAGATCATCAACATAGTCTTATATAGTTTTATGGATAAGATCATGAAAGATATATGTCATGGTGCATTGATAAGTGGCCCCTGAATTTTTTAGTCTGAAGGGCATGGCGTGGTAATAAAAATTCCCTTAAGGAGTAATGAAGGATGTTTTGTGTTGATCATTGGTAGCAATGAGGATTTGGTTTTAACCAGAGAAGCCATCCATAAGAGAAAGCATCTCATGCTCGACTGTTAGATTGATGATTTGGTCGATGTTTGGAAGGGGGAAGTCATCTTTTAGACATGTGAGATTGAGATCTCAAAAGTCATTACAGATGCGTAAATTTCATGAGGCCTTGGTTATGGGTACAATATTAGAGACCCATTAGTGGATAGTCAATGGGTATGATAAAATTGGCGTAAAGCAAGCGTTGTAACTCTTATTTGATAAGAAGAGCTATGTGAGGGTGCATCCTACGTAAATTTTGTTTGACTCATTTGGTGTTAGGATAGGTGACGATATTGTGCACGATGATGTTTGGATTGATACCTAACATATCACTATATGACTAGGAAAATGCTTGATTATACTTAGATAGAAAGGTGGCGAAGTCATTTAACTCTCGTGGATTTAAGGATTGACTGAATTTAACTGATTGGGGTTCTTATGAATTTCCTATGTTAACATCGATAGTGGACTCATTGAGGAGTGTTGATGTGTCAAGTGGTAAGGATTTTTCAAGGAAATGATCCTCTGACCCCCATGTGGGAGAGGATATCTTGATTGTATTGACATTGAAGAATGTTGATGGTGGGTGAGTCATCTACGATCATTTCAGGCTAGATGAGAGGAATTGTTTTAGTATCGTGATTAGTTTGATAATTCATTGGACCTAATGTAATAGGATTGACTAAAAAAAAGAGTTATGGGGAATGGAAATGCTATCGTCAGTGTCTATATAATCGTTTTACGTGGATGATGAAGACGGTTCCAATTCTATAACGACTTAGGATGCGGCATGTGTGGATGATTCAGAAGTTGGTCTTTCATATCCCACTCTATATTTTTCACGTGGTTTCAGGGAATGTTGAATAATTAGATCATATACCCTGTTTGTAATGACTAAATTTGAATCCTTTCTAGGCGCAACGATGAAGAATTTGAATTCTGATATAAATGTTAAGGTGTGACGTTGATAAGTAGGCTGTGAAGAGGGACTATCAATCCATCTATAGATGAGATTCGTTTTTAGATGTGGAGGACCGCGAGAGATGACATATTCGACATTAGGTTTGTACATGGGTTTTTTATTTGGTCTTTCATATGTATTGCGCGTGGGAAGAGAATTGAGCATAAGGAGGCAATACTCTCCCAACGATAGGCATTGCATAACATCGTTAAAGGAAGAGTCATTTGGTAGTTTGGATGATCGGATAGATGTGTTGGTAGATGCTTGATCAGAGGATCTCGAGCTTGATTTGGGAACGAGTACGTCATTTACGACAATATGTCATGTTACAAGCTGTAGAGGGGTTAGGATTTGCGGGAATTATAAAGGTTTTACCCTCAAGTTCATACTCTAGGCATTGATGAAGTGTTGAGGGGATACAATGCATAATGTGTATCCAAGGAGAGTTCTAATATAATATATTGTTAGGACACTAACTTTAAGAGGTAAGATGGTTGTATCCAATGCAGGGGTGATTGTTGTTAAAATTTCAGAGTATAATTGGTGTTTGGGTGACAATGGTATTTGGTAATCAAATTTTGTTGAAGGAAAATGATGTTATGATATTAATACTAACATCATTATCGATCATGACTCTTTTCATGAGGACATCGTTGATTTGAGCGGTGATGAAAAGGGGAAGATCATGGTGTTTTGGATGTAATGATGGTATTTCAGAAGTATCAAATGATATAACAGTGGATGTTTTGCGATTTCCTACTAAGTTTGCAAAAAGTTGTGGATCGTTTGAAGGCACTGGTATGGACTGGAGAGCTTCAATCATGGCTTGTTTATGTGAGGGTGAGATTTGAACCATCTCGTAAAGAGTAATCATGACTAGAGCTTGATGCAATTGTTTGATGAACACTTTTTGTATTGCAGTGGTGGATTGTGTAGAAGGAGTGGTAAGGATGGTTACTTTAGCCTTGGTGGGTGGTGTTGGATCAGATGATTCAGGAGTGAGAGGAACAGAAACCTTAAACTAGTCTTGTTCCGAAGGGTTAGGCTCATGGGTACGTGCTCGAGTAGTAATACACATTGATTTTATTTGATGAGGAGAGGTATTGCTACGAGACTCCTTAGTAGACACAGATGATGATGTATACATAGTGGGTGTGAGCGTCTTATAAGATGTTTTTAAATTTTGTAAATCTAGGGGAATGAGACCTTATCTGTAAGGCTTTTGATGGCAGCGTGAAGGGCTTTATAATCTTCCACGAAGTTTCCTGGTGTATGATGATAATCACAAAAGGATTCATAGTTATACCATGAGGGATTCCAGCCTTGGGAGTTGGATGGCTTAAGCAGAGGCAATGTTATGATTGACTGTTGAAGAAGTTTTTCAAGGGTTGATGCGTAGTAACCTTTTGAAGTGAATGTTGAAGGGAGTAATGTTTCGTTTGATTTGATGGATGTGGAAGACACTATTTTGGGTATGGTTTCTTTGATCATGTGTTGGGGGATGGTTTTGGGTTGTGTGATGGTGACTGATAATTTGGACGAGGGATGTGGCCCCAAGATGGAAGGCTGGGGTATTGGTTTTTGTGTTGAAGAAGGACAGTCACAAGATATGATTGTAATCTTTTTAGATGGAGGAATGTGTGTGAAGGAATTTTGAAGGTTACGTGTGCGATGTTGAGTTACATGATCATCATACAATTTTTTCACAATTTGTAGGATGGGTTTCTTTTGTGAAGTTTGTGAAGAACTTATAGACATGCTTGGCGAGGATGAACCATATGTGGAAGAAGCAGGTTTGTTTTTGATGATAGGTTCTAAGGGTGCTACTAATTTTATATTTGGTATTTCTATAGTAGCACCACTAGAAGTAGGTGCAAATGTGGATTTGATGAAAGGGGTTGTAGATGTCATAAGTGATTTCTCATTAAATACGTTTATGGTATGATGGGCCTGAACATGATTGGTTTGTGGTTGACTAGTCGACGGAGAATGGTTGTTTAAAGGTGTCGAGGTTCTGATTTTGAGGTGCATTAGGATTTTCTAATTGTAAATCACCTTTATCATTCATATCTTGGAGGACATTGTGGAATGAGCAACACCTTTCGATGTTGTGAGCTTTGACCCTATGGTATTTGTAATAATCATTGTCTATATACCAAGAGGGTTTCGAAACAGATGTGTCGATAGAGCAGATAAGTAAAAGAGTGATCATGAACATAGCAGTCAGAAGTTTATCAAACATTGTGTTGTATGATTCTCTTATATAAGTGTAGTTACGTTGAGGACAAGAGTGTTTGGTGGCACAATGTTCCTTGGGGGCAGATTCGATAACTACTGCATTGGCTGATCATTTGGATTTGTATTGACTAGAGTATTATTTTGATGATAATTCATATTTTGGTTTCTTTGGCCTAAGTTTGACTCTACCTTCCTCGAGATTGTGAAGTTTAAGTTTTTGAGCCATCATAAAGGCTTCATGCTTCGTCTGTCAAAAGATGTCTTCCAAGAATAGAAAATAGGCTTTGGGGATTTTTGTCCTTTCAGTTTGATACTGCCCTCTCATCAATTCCCCTTCAATTCCTTCCTTCCCTTCTTAGGGGACAATCCGGGTTGTGGGTTTTCAATTCCTTCAAAGAAAAGATTATTTGAATTTATAACTTTGTTCTAAGAAGGCTAGATTTGAATGTCATCATGAAGAACATACCAGTGATTGCAGTGTCTTGTATGCCTGGGTCTGAACACCCATCTCAATGGTCACTTTATCCTTCCAAAAGAAGGATGAGATGTCACTAAGGAAGCGATGACACTAATAAAGAATCATCTAGTTCATTTTCTCCCTCGGGAAAATGCAATGGAGAATGCATCAAAGGCTTTAAGTTGCAGCCCCACACTCTGTTTTTATAGTTATGGTCTAGGGTTTTCACCTGATAGTGGTGGCAAACCTTTTACCACAACATAGCACACTTTTAATCTTACCTTTTGATTCCTGTGTCCTCTACGTATATTCGCATGCTAAGAGTACTGCTTCTACTCTGTTGTATTATTGTATTGTCACATTTTCATCTTGTAGGCAAAAGGATATACCTCCACTGGACGGAGAGTATTAATAATACACCAGCTCCTAAACCTGGCTCTAGTATGACTGCTGGGGCTTTGTTTTTTGGGGCCCCATGTATAATTGCTTAATGATAAATCAAATTGAAAACAGCAAAGAACTACCACATAAAATAGTTTTATACAATTTAGCTTAAAACAAAGCATAAACACAATCATGATAAGAATTAAACAAGGGTTAGGATGATAGCATTCATCAATACAAAACTTTTGGATGAAACTAACAATGCCTTCTTTAAATATCTAAACTCCTCTAGTTTAACAACAAATAAATGATGGGACATAAGTAAGCTCCAGGCTATCAAAAGAGTTGTCCTTAATGACTCCAAGCAGAACTAGGAATGGGGGCTAATCAAAGTTGGCTACAAGACCCTTTTTGACACCTCCCATATGCACCCAAGGCACTTTAAGAAGAGGCTTAACGCTTAAAGGATGATGAACTTCAAAAGGGCAAGGGTGTGCAAGCTCTTAGTCTCTTGACTATATGATGCTTTGCATTTATACTCTCTTAGAAAGTTAGGTGTAGGTAAAAAGGTAGGTGGAGGCTCGTTTATAGCCCAAAGATCAAGGATTCAACACATTCTCCAATGCATTTGGGATAAAGGTAAAACATGATTAGGAGAGGATAAGGTTGCTTTATTAAGGTAATTACTTTAGAGGGTTAATAAGTTCGCAAGTCATGGGAGTTGGGGGTGTGGATTTCATTATCGAAGGGATTAATTAATAGGTAGTGTAAACGCTTTAAGAAGCAAATTAGAGGAATGATTGTTGATTTAGGCTATATAAGGGGATTAAATCAATTAATATTGATGTATTGTTTAACTGAGGGAAAGATACAGTAATTACTACAATTAATTAGTCTAGGTAGAAGGGGTGATTATGATTTATTAACGGAAAAGGTAGTTAATTGTTAATTAGGGTATTTGTTGGATAGGCAACTTAATCTAATTAGCTTCTTAGTGTAATAAATAATGATGATTTATATGAGGGGGCAAAATGAGGCTTTTGACGATATGTCATGATTGCCGAGAAGAAAAGGGGATATATTAGCACATGAAGTATTTTAAATGGCTGGTTGTAATTATAGGGTTATACATTTGACCCTCTGGGGATGGGCGTAAGTGATGCCATTCAAAGATAGTAGTAGACAGAAAAGATTGTGAAGAGAAGAAGAAAAATCGATAGGAGGAGAGAGAGATGCCCCCTCGTAGTGTCGATGGGGTGATGAAGGATAAGGCCCGATCGACGATCGAAAAAAATATGAGAAGTAGGCAGAAACGAATGGGGGACGAGGCCAGGAGGCCCCGAGGAGAGGGAGATTAGGGGTGAGAAAGGGAAGTGGTTGTTGTTGTGTTTGTTTTGTAGACAGGAAATATGGATGGAGGGGAAGAGACAGGAAGAGAGCTTAACACATCTAGCCGCTATTTGTTTGGAACAAATTTGAATTGTCATAATTGCCATAGGAACTACTCATCGGTCCTTATGAAAAATATAAGATACGACAAAGGTAGAATTTAGATTTAGAATATAGTAGATTAGAATGACATGAAAAGCCATAACTAACCGGACATTTGTTCCATTGCTGAATATACCCAACTCCACGCAACATACAAAAGCAATGCAATACGAGAAGGAAACCACAAGCTATTAACAGGGAAAACAAGTACGAAAAACACCTATCTAACCCAACAACGGTCAAGACAGGTGTACAAATGGTTGGTTATCAGTGGAAGAGAGATCACAAGTTAGTGATGACGACAAGGGTTAAAAATGATGGCCCCAAGCAAGGATACATGCAAAGGGCGAAAAGGAAAAAATGGACACAGGGTCCATGAAAAGCATTTGTGACGCACCGAAACGAACCAGGCAACCAAAAGTGCCGCAGAGTACTGACGAAGCAAGCAGCTAGCTTTTTTGAATGGTTATGAATCCCATATCCATGAGTAGTATTTAATCGGGTGGGAAGATGTGAGACAAACCAACGGATATGGAGAAAATCCATGCGCAAGACACACGTTTCAGCTTGTAAGAAGAAGTTACCATTTGTAGGGTGTTTTACTTTCTAGGAATTTTGAAGAAAAACTTTCCTTGTTTTTGATTTTTTGATATATATATATATAATATATATATATATATAGTGTTGTTGTGTTTTCTCGAAACCAATGTTCTATGTTTTTGGGTTGTCTGAAACAATTTTCTATGTTTTTGTGTTTTCTCTAAAACACAATGGTTCTATTGTTTTTGTGTTTGGGAAACAATTTTCTATTGTTTTTGAGCTTTTATAGTTTTCCAAAAGATATGTGTAGGGTAAGGTAACCAAGAACGATGGATGCCCCCAGCGGTAGGTGGAGAATATCACAAGAGGCAGAAAGAAGCCCCCCCCACCACTTATGAACAAGAGGTGAAGTCAGGAGTTGCCCCCAGACTACCCAGCATAGATGGGAAATAATGAAAAGACGCACGTCTACGATGAATAGGAAGAAGGCAAAGCCAGATCAAGGCTGGACAGATGGTGTGGACAAGGAAACTCAAGGTAGAACAGGTACAGGACAAGACAATACCATTCTAATCCAGAATGTTGTGCACAACGACCTCCCGAGGCGCCGGAGGAAACCGGGTTTTTCACCCAAGGAACTTGTCCAAAGTGCCACAATTGGTGTTTTCACTAATGGACGACTAGTTTCTCATTTTATTTTTTTTTGATGTTTTTTATTTTTATTTTTTATTTTTTTTTTTTATTTGTTTTTATGTTTTTATATATATTTATTTTTATTTTTGATTGTTTTTTATATTTGTGATGATTTTAGTGACTTTCTTATGCCAGTTTAGGCATAAAACCTATTAAGATGCGTTATGGAATTCAGGGCTCCGGGAGCTATCCACCATTGGGGTGATGCCAATTGTATGCCCCTGTGACCATACTTGGAAACTATGACATAGGTCCAACCAGGTGGTTCAAATTCCTTCTTTCTCGCTCTGCTCTGGTGTTGAACTATGTTCTCCTTCATAACTAAATCACCCACCTCAAAACTGGCGAGGGTAATGATTCTCTGTTGTAGTTGCGGGAGCTTCTGTGTTGATGATCTTTTAGGTGCTTAAGAAAATGAGCGCGAATGCGGCATCTCATCCAGGACTTAACTCAGCCCATCTTGCACTATGGTTAATCTCATCCTTATTAAATAGTCCCAAAGAGAATTCGCAGGGAGGGAGTCAATCTCTAAAGGAGATACATTCTATCCCGAACGGGAATATGGAAGTCGTACCCGAGGAGTAGGTTTAGGAGTGCGATTAGAGTGCGAATATGAGGTTCGGTATCGCCAGAGGGAGGGGTGGATTTGTATGGTGCCGTTTCGACAGTTTTGCTACCCATCTCTCCATTATTCTTACCAAAGTGGTGTTTGTTGCCTCAGCTTGTACCTACCCTGAGGGTATATGGGCGTGGCCATTTCAATCGGATTGGAACCGTGGCAAAGACCTTTCAATTTTGTTATTAAAGGACTTCCCTAATTATCTGTTCCAATGCTGCAGAGGATACCAATTGGCAAAGATGTTGATTCATGATGAATTTAGAAATCTGTCTCATTGTGACATAGGTTTAAAGGGAAGCCTCCACCTTTTGTGAAGTACTTCTGTAGCTGTGATGATATTGTGTATGACCCCCCATCAGTATGAGGGTAGGAGTAAGCTTCCCTATAGATCAAGTCCCAACTTGGAGACTGGCCACGTGGTGGTAGTGATTGGTTTGCCATGGTTTAAGATGGAGCATGGATGAAAATCATACTTTTGCATAGCCACACATTTTCTAACATTAATTACAAAAGCAGTTTCCATGGTGGGCCAATAATAACCTACCTTAACAGTTATTAGCCAAGGGAACCATTCGTTTGTATGTGCTCCGCATACTCATTAGTGTACTTCTCCAAAATTGCGGATTGAACTCCGAAACACATCCAGACAACGTTAACAGTTCCCATGTAGGCCACGACGATAAAGTGTACTCCTAACAGGGGTGTAACGGGTATTTGGTGAATTAGGCTTCTGCTTGTCAGAGCGGGAGATTCGGAGGCCTGAATTGTCCTTAAGAAGGTGACAAATGGGTTCGATACCATGGTGAATGGGGACCAACAAAACCTCACACGCCAGCGAGATTCTGGGCAGTGTCATACGCGGGCTCGCTGGAGATTTCTACAAAGAATGGCAAATAGCATTGTTCATAGACGGATACGAAGCATAGATCCACCGTTGCCATAGCATCTGTCCGATCTACGTGCTCGGGATTTCTCAAAGGAATCACAACAAAATACTCCTTGAGTTTCCACCAACTTCTTATAAGGTATGAGCATTGCTCCTTAACTTATACTATCATAAAACATGTTTGATGATTAGCTGTGAACACCACAAACCTGCACCATGTGAATATTCACTTGATGGCTAGCTTCATCCCTGCAATGAGTGCTTCATATTCCACAATGTTTTTGTGCAAGGAATGCCGGAAGAAATACAATGGTATAGGATCACCGAAGGGTAATAAGGACCACCCCTTCACTTGAACCATGGAAACGTAAAAGATCCATAACAGTAGATACCATACGATAGATTCTTCAATGTAGAGAAAAGATGCATCTGGCAGATCAGACTCAAAGGTTCTATGCTTTGCAAAAGGTGCTGCACTAGCTGGTCAGCAAGACTTGCCTAATTGATTTTTGATGGACAAATTCTATATCAAATCACTGAGAGAATGATCCTCCAATTATCCATTATACTGTGAGGGAGGTTTGGACAACAAATACTTGAGTGGGTCGGACCTTGGCTATGAGCTTGTCTCTTAGTATTTAGCCGGTAATGGTGAGTTTTCTGAAAGGTAACAACAACAGACAAAGCAAGCCTTCTCATCTAAGGGATAATTCCATTCATAGGCGATGATGGGTTGTGACTCAGATAGTACATTTGCTTTCTCTTTATGGAGCTACGGTCATGATTGGCGAGCCGTGAACCCTAGCATATGCGTAGTGGACTATAGAGCAAAAGTGGTTCGCCCGGAGTGGGAGGCATGAGGACAGCGTGTGATTAGCAAGGGTACTGTTTAAGCAATAGGAAGAAAGAAAAAGGCTGTTGTTGTTCAGGTCCCCAAATGAAAGTGATTCCTCTTCAGCAAATGAGTGAGATGAGGACACATTTATCTAAAGCTGGGAGAGAAAGCAGCGAATGGCTTGAATTTTCCCTGCAGCTACGCAGTTGCGTGATATTCTACAGGTGGAGGCATTTTCCTGATGGCAAGATACTTTAGCGGGTCTACCTCCAATACCTGTCTTGACACGATGAGTCTAATAGTTTACCAGATAGCACACCAAAGACCAACAATTCTTTGGATGTAGATGACGTGTATTCACGTAGGCGTCAAAGATACGCGACAAAATGATATAGGATGTTCCTCTCTTGTTTTGGGACTTTCCCAGGATGTCGTTCGACAGGTCTTCCATGGATGTAATGAATCATATCGTGAAATATTACTGTAATGGCCCAGATGAGATAAGTTACTCCCGCATTCTTAAGGGTGAATGGCATACCTGATTAACAGACGGTGCCCTAAGGAGTTGTTGAAAGATGTTTTGTGTTTGTTTGGTATTCCTCCAGCGATCTTAATTGATTATAACCCAAAAGCCATCCATAAGTGATAACATTTCCTACCCTGCGGTTGAGTCAACAAATCATGTCAATGTTGGGCAACCGGAAAGTCATCTTAGGGCAAGCTTTATTGATGCCCCTAAAATCTGCGCAAAGTCAGATACCAATAGTTCTTCTGGACAGGAAAAATGGCGATATCCATTCAGAATAATCAATTGGCCTGATGAATCCTGCTGCAAGCAACCTTTCCAACTCTTCTTTAACTAACAAGGCACTCTTGGGGGATCTTTCGAGCTTATGTGATAGCTTAGCATCTACGTGCACAACCAGTTATGCACAAACAAAGTGGATCTAAGCCGGGATGTCTTGTAAGGACATGTGAACACATCAATATAAAATCTCGCAGTAGCCATAAAGTAGCCTAGTGAACGTCTTTTGTTCTCTGGATGAGAGTGATGATCCCAATTTACATATGGGATCTTTTCAGACCCCAATATAACATCAATGGTTTCTTCAACTAACAATTTTGATAAAATCTCCATACGCGTGGGATCAGGAGGTAGGTTGAGATCTTCATCCAAGGTGTATCTATGAGATTTCATCCTTGGCGTGGTCACTTTGTTTGTCCTTGATTGGTCTTATTTGTTGTCAGCCATGCCTAAAGAGGTTTTCACTGTGTGACTTGGACTTTGATTTTGCTTGAGGCTTTTCTTTAGAACTTTTGCCTCGCTTTCTTTTAAATTTTGCTGACCACGAAGTTTAGCCTACTCGCCGAAGTAGGCGCAGGTGTCTAAGTCGATAAAGAAACCCTTTTGTGAATCTCCAATGGGAATTTGAATGGTATCCCTCGATGCCCATGAACTCTGCAATAGCCTCGCATTCTTGAATAAATCTAGTGGCCGTGACGTTGTTGGTCCCATTCAACAAGGGAGGGGAATACAAGGTCAAGGGGTTGGTCATTGGGGGTGATGGTTAGGACTCATTATCATGACAAAGTTCGGGAGCCAGATCCTCATATGTGGAACAACCGGAATATGTATCGGTTAGGATAATCGAAAGCGATCCTCATGTCAGAACAAGTCGCCATCTTGATCGTTGGGGTGGGCTCAAAGGGCGAATCCCAAGCCCCCATATCCTTTCTATTTTGAAATGTGGAAGAGGGACTAGTTCTCTTTGTCCTGTCATTCCTCCCACATCCTAGGCCTTTGTAGCCATGGAGTACATCATTCTGCTAGATTTTTATTATTCTGGGGTTTTGATAACAGATGTTCTGAGGTCCTCAGGGACCCAAGTAGTAGGTGGATCCAAATTTCATCAGCTATAACAAGCCTCCAGGTAGGCAACGACCAATAGTATGTTCCATTATGGTCTCCTTGAAGCAGGTAGTTGGGTCGACCTTCTAGTCTTGGGCGATAAGGAGAGGTCTGAACCACGAGCACTTGTTGTACATTATACTCCCCACAGCATATTCCAGAATTTTCAATCTCCCATGAATTAAAATGGAGATGGTTAAGTAGAGCCCATGAGTGCAAGAAACGAAAGAGAATTGAATCTACTCAGATTCCATGGCCTCAGAAATGAAGAGGGCAGCTATATCTGGGAGGGGACATGCATATGTACCCTTTGTGCAAAGCTATTAAGAGCTATATAATGAAGCAAAGCGCATCTGGAGTCTCCTGGTATTTACTGTATGTCCTAATGCTTCAGCTTGATGCATTGATGAAATTTTGATGGCACTGCTTGACATGGCATGGATCCATGGTCAGCTAGAAGCATCTTATATGGAAGTTCCAAGTCTAAGACGTGAAACTTTGTCTTGCTGGGCCAAGTGGGCCACTCTATTGGCAGTGTAATGGTGCCTGCTGATCTCTTTCCGAGTTGTCGTATGCGGTGATAGTGATGATCTGGGATCAAGATCTGCCTCCGTATGTCCCAATTGTTTGACCAACTTAGGTGTGCAGATATCTCAATCCTGATTCCATTTCCCCAAAGCACGTTGATTCCTGGGGTGACATATACTACCTCAATGCTATAAGAAGATTATGTGTAGATTTCGAGGGACCTCCTATGGTTGAAAGTGAGATGCTCACGGTGGTAATATTGCCACCAACGGCTTGAAGGTATGCAAGGATCAACTTCTAAAGGCACTCCCGACCCCTGAAGAGTTTAGACATAAATTTCCGTATGCACATTGGATTCTTGGAAAGATCTAAGATCGATGATCTTAGCAGGGGTCTTCTCAAGTTGTTCTAAAAGGTTATATTACCAGTTTGCGGGGGGGGTCAAAGAGAGGGTTATAGATCACGAGGCTGGGGCCAAGCCTTGTTACCCACCCCCCCCCCCCCCCAGCAAGTCCTTTCCCTTGATCCAGATGTATTGACACGGTCAGTAGGGGAGACAAATTACATTCCGATAAGTGAAATCGTAAATGATAATGATTTGTTATCTATCTGGTATACAAGGAATTCATGGCTTTATAGGTTGGGAATGACTATCCCGAATCCGGTTTTCCCTTTCCGACTTATCATCTTGGGGGAATGGTTCCTATAAATCCCCATTTTCTAGTTAGGTGTTTACATGGGTAGGGGTATCCACCCTATTTCCCCGTTGTCAATGAGGGCTTGCATATTGTGGCGAAGTCGCAAAATTTTTTATTTTATGACCTTTAACGCGATGAATTTTCGCAGTATTCATGCTCCTATATACCTTGAAGGTTTAGGCGCGTGTCATCGAACGGTTGTGTGGTAGGATAGGTCATAGTGTGCGGCCACAGCCAACTATTTAGTATGACAGGACAACGGGCTCTTAAGGGAGGTGAATGTTCTTTTGCTTTGGTGGTGGTGGAATTGGGCCCTTGGTCAGTTTAAAAGGTGACTGGTTTGAGACCATTTGAACCGTTTGGAATCAGTGATCCATATTCCAACCACGTTTTGTTTTGTTAAAGATCTTGGCTTTTCAAGGGGCTGACCCTTTGGTTTTTGGTCTTTAGATTGGTTGAGGGTTGCCTTGGCAATGAGAGCATTTATTTTGATCTTTCTCGATAACCTCCTCAAAGGTTGCGGACACAATGCATTGGAGGGTTTTGTTTTTTTTTTCTTTTTCCTAAGGAAAGCTATATCGGGGTTGAGATTAGGGACGAAAATAATTGACTACTGCTTTCTCAGGGGAAGGAAAGCGAAGGGACGACTAGCTATCCCTCGCCATCCGTTGGAGGTGGTAACTGGCGAACGTCTCATTTGGGTGTTGTTTTGTGCTTTGCAAAAGTCTACCATGGTGGACCCACTCTCTATGTTATATAGAACGACAAACGAATCTTTTCGCCAATTCTGGCCAGGTGAACATTGATCCGTCGTGGCAAGTGATAAACCATTCTAATACGTGACATTCGAGACTCTTAGGAGGGGGGAAAAAGTCTGATGAGGTACGTATCACTACGAAGACACCTCTTGACACCAGTAGAATCTTAAATGACACTGGGTCTCCCTTTCCTTTGTATTTGTCAAACTTTGGCATATCAAATTTGTTTTGGAAAGGGTGAAGGGTAGGGTCTTCCCTTGTCAAAAGGATAGGGCATAGTTCTTCGTATTGGTATCCTAATACTACCCTTATATGCTTTTGGTATGCTCGCAAGCGTTGTTTATAGATTGTTTACTTCTTGTGCGAGGCAATTGTTCTTTAGTTTGGGGGAGACATAGGGAGGCTGTTAATGATGATGTGATACCCTGTTGTCTTCTTCCTTGGTTTCTAGATGGAGTAGTTCGTGGATCTAAAACTTAGGCTTTGACTTGGAAAGTTCTGTTTGTGTCTTTCTGTACTGCTAAAGTACGACCAAAAACTAGTTGTCGGATTAAGTTCTAGGTTGTTGTGTTGGATTGTGATTGGTGTGTGTCTTCATCTCTAAAGGTTCCTCATCTTCGTATGTGGAGGTTCTTCCCTTGTCTCATGGTCTATCTTGTTTCTTCATGGCAAATTTGGTGATGGGTAACTATCCCTAACCACTTGATCATGTTCTACATAAAAGTTGGAAGCATGTCCGCCTGTTAAATTTCATTCCATATTGATAAGGGGGTGTTCCTCCTTAGTGTGTTCATTTGTTTGTAGTTGGTTCATTCTCAATGGGCTTTAATTGGGCCCCTAATTCCATGACCCGTTTGCCAAAAACTCTAATCTTTGTTTATAAAGGAGAAACTCATCTAGTAGAGTGGGGTCAAAATCAAAAGCTGCATGTGGTTGCTGATTTTAATTCATTCACTATGATCGACCATATCTTGTTTCCTTTTATGCGAAAAATAGTGGTCCTAGATAGTGTCGAAAATGGGTTTGACCCTTGTCTAATTAGAGGGTCCCAAGCTTGTGCCTATTGTTCCTATATGATTGTTTCCTTTAACCCTGACGCGTCTTAGGACCTGTTTTCATGATAAGTTTCATACGGTAAGTGTAGATTTGTTCAAAATTCAATGGCTACCCCTAAGTGAAAACACAGGATGTACGTGTTTAAGGTAAATTAACAGTTGTAGAATACCAATGTGATAGAATGATAAAGTCACCAATGAAACAATCGTTGTGGTAGCAAAACTGAATCCAATGGAAGTAATCCTAGATACGTTTTAAAGAATGTACGATGCCAAATTTGTGATAAATGTTCATTCCCTTAAACAAAAAGGAAGATGAGAAGTTCCAATGTCCAAAGTTATATAAAGTGACGACTAAAGTGCTTGTTGATTCTCAAGATACCCAAGGTGCAAGAGAAGAGCATACACAAAACTTGAGCCAACATATATAGAAATGGGAAAACTTCAAATCAAAGGACCGTTGAAAAATGATTTGTAAAAGGTCACCCTAAGCAAAATGAATAATTAAATTCCAAGGTTTAATCCCAATGTCAAAAGATAAGATCAAAGTTTTTTGGATCTCAAGATCAAAAAAGGTGCAAGAGAAGAGCATACACACCTTTGTCCTAAATCGAGGAGTAAGCATGGATGGAAATACAAATTCATCAAAAATGGACATGTTAGAAAAATGACCAGTTTTAAAAAATAAAGGAAAAACCTGTAACTTCGGAAGTTGTAAATCCCAAATTTATGTTTTCATTGCCAATTTAACTTCAATACCTTTCCAACGCAAAAAAAAAAGGGAGTGCATCGAGGTGGGAGCAAAAATTTATGGCTTCAGAAGATGGGTTACGCATTATACTCTTAGCTCATGCGGTATGAACTTGACATGCACTTAAAAAATGTCCAAAAAAACGTCCCTAATTGCAAAATGGGGCAAATTTTTCCAACCAAGATTCAATTTTGACAACAACCCATCACATTAATATAGAATAGACGACTCAACGCTAGTCAAACATTACATACAGCTAAGATTTAGATTTTCAAGAAATTGAACAAAACTAGCAGTAGAATGATGTGAAAAAGTAAGCTCTAAAAATGAAAACATGATGAAATCTTGAATATTTTCTCACCAACATTAAATTTTGACAGCAACCCACCACATAATATGCAAATATAAGACTCAGCACTATCGAAACACTAACCTACAGGCTCAAGGAATTGAAAATTTTCAAGAAATTGACCAAAACTAGCATGTTCAAATGTTGAAAAAAGTAAGCTCAAAAACTAAAAACATGATGGAAAAATCTTGAAATTTCTCACCAGATTAAATTTTGACAGGCAACCCCCCCCATTAAATATGTAAATAGAGACTCAGCACTATCAACACTAACCTACAGCTCAAGATTTAAAATCTTCAAGAAATGACAAACCTAGCAATGTACAATGTTGACAAAGTAAGCTCTAAATGACAACATGAGAAATATGAAATTTCCCCTCAATTCCCAATTTTGACAACACTTCACCTCCTTCATACCTACAAGGAAGACCCAACACCTGCAAAACTCAACAAAAATGTTAAAAAAACAAGTTAGATCAACATTGTAAAAGAGGGGGTTAGAACCAAAAATAAAACTTAACTACAAAAAACTTGAATGAATTAAGTGCAAAGGAAAATGGAGTAAGTCCTACTGGGCGTTGACCAATGTGTGTGTATAATTTGCTTAATGCTAAACAAATTGAAAGAGAACTACCACCTAAAATAGTTATACAATTAGTAAAAAAAAAGCAAAACACCATCATGATAAGAATTAAACAAGGGTAGATGCTGCATTCATAATTCCAAAAATTTGGAAACCAACAATGGCTAAATATTAACACTCCTCTATTCTCTAAGAACAATAAATGAATGGACCTAAGTAAGATCCATGGCTATCAAAAATAGTTGTCCTTCATGCCTCCAAGAACCTAGGAATGCGGGACAATCAAAGTGGGCTAACAAGACCCTTTTGACACCTCCATATGACCAAGCACTTTAAGAAAGAGTCTTAAACTCTTCCCGCTGATGAACTCTCAAAAGGGCAAGGTGCAAGCTCTTAGTCTCTTGCTATATGGCTTTGATTACTCTCTTAGAAAGTTTACGGTTAGTAAAAAGGTGAGGTGGAGGGCTCTTATAAGCCCAAAGGGATAAAGGATTCAACACATTCTCCTGAATGTGGGATAAAGGAAAACATGATTAGGAATGGAGGGATAAGGTTGCTTATTAAGGGTAACCTTATTTAGAAGGGTTTAATACATGTTTAGCAGTCATGGGAGTGGGGTAGGTAATTAAAGGTTGATTAATTAATAGGTACGGTGTAAGCTTATAGAAGCCAATTAGAGGAATTATTAGTGTGATTTAGGCTATAAGGGGATTAAAGCATATTAATATTGTTTATTGGTTAAAGGAAGGAAAGCTAAGTAATTAATAAAATTAAAATTCGTCTAGGGTTAGAAGGGGTGATATTAACGGAAGGTGTATTAGTGGGTATGTTGCTGGATAGTGCAACTTAATTAATTACTAGTGTAATTAATTAATGATGATATGAGGGAAAATGAGTGCTTTTGACGATATTCATTGATGCAAGAAGGGGGATTAATTAGCACAAATTTAAGTTATTTAAATTGCTTGAGTGTAATATAGGTGTCTCATTTGCATCAACTCTATTGTTCAGATCATTCTTCTTCTTGCCTCCATGGAGAAGTGAAAGTCCTCTTCCTTCTGATGATGTAAGGAGGAATTTTCCAAGCCCACAATCTTGAAAAAGGTGATCAAAAAATATCTTGGATCATCAACTTCCTTATTGTGAACTTCATTTTTCTGACTGGCAGGAGCTTCTCATTGCTCCTTTCACTAGGATAGTGGCAGATGACCATCCTTTTTATTTCTCCACTAGATCTTTGAAAAAACTTCTACTCAATAGCACATACAAAAGATGTTGGATGTTGCCACCAAAATGGTCAGGAGTATATTCTTGTCAAGGTAATCAGTTAGTGCAACCTAAGATCCTTAATTCCTTCCTACCAATGGAATTGTTTGTATTCAATTGAGTAGCATGTTCCATTTACCCGGGTCAAAGTGGGCCAAGAGCATTTTGCAAGTTTTGCTGGCATAACACTATCTGAGGCCTCCGAATCTATAATGAATTTCAAATTGGAAACATTGATGAGAAAGTGAAGGGTGTATAAAAAGCTAACTCTGTTGGTGGTGGACGGCATTGAGGGCTAGAATGTTTGAAAAGAAGATGTGTGGAGTGTGAATGGGGTGGAAGTTAAGCCTAGAATTGAGATTGGGGAGGTAGAGCTACCAACCCGACTGCCTGATGGAATAGGTCAAATTGGGCAGATTGTGTTTGTAGGTATCAATTTCAGAGAGCTATAGACTTTGGTGTTGCTAGCATGCCTCTACAAAGTCAAATGAGTTAGTAGATGAGGACTTAAATGGAAGATGTCATTAATTTTGGTGTTGGGTTCTTCTTTTCAAAATTAGCAATTGGCTTGGAAGGAGATGGCGGTTGATAGCCTTTGATTGGAAATTTAGATGTTCTTTCGAACCAAATTTAGAAGAGATTTATCTTAACAACTTTGAGTTGGGTGAAGGAATCGATAACTACTTGGCATAGCCTAGCACTGTGATCCCTGAAAAATTGGTGAATCTGATTTCTCTCTAGTGATTCCATGGAAGGTGGGTAATGGTCATCCACTGCTGATGATCTTGTTTAGTGGAGGCTTTGAGAGTATCTTATTGTTCTTACTACTCTCAATTGTAATCTGAGGATAAAACACATTCTTGGATGTCCACGAGTGATGAAAATA
>JAHRHJ020000774.1:17500-37500 GCA_019776745.2 Taxus chinensis
AACACACGCACACGCACATGCACACACACGCACATAGCAAACAGGCACACGAACACACATGAACATGAACACACACACATAGGCACACATCCACACGCACACGCACACGCACACGCACATGCACACGCCTACATGCAGACACACATGCACACATACACACACACCCACAAGCATGTGCACACACAGATACACACACGCAGCACTAGCATGCTGATGCACACGCACACACACACGCATACGCACATGCACATGAATTCACACGCACACGCACACGCACACACACACACATGCACATCCAGAATGCACACGCACACGCACACACGCACACACACATGCACACACATACTGCACACGCACACCCACACATAGGCACATGCACACACACATGCACACGCACACGCACACCCACACCGCACACACACAGACGCACACGCACACACACAACACGTGCATGCACACGCACATGCACACGCACACGCACATGCACACCCACATGCACACACACCACATCACATACGCACGCATACATACACACACGCACACGCACACAGCACACACACACGCACATGCATACCCACACTGCACACGCACACGCACAACGCACATGCACAGTGCACACAGGCACATTTGCACACGCACATGCACACGCACACGCAAACGTCACATGCACAATGCACACATAGAGGCACACGCACACGCACACGCACATAGCACACGCACATGCACACGCACACAAACACATACGCACACGCATATACGGACACACTCACATGCACACGCACATGAACACAAACACGTACAGGGACATGCACACACACATGCACACGCACACGCACATGCACTTGCACACGCACACACACACGCACATATGCACACACTCACACGCACATGCACACTCACGTGCACATGCACACGCACACGGACATGCACACGCACACGCACACGAACACGAACACGCACACGCACACACATACACACCTGCACATGCACACGCACACGCATATGTAGACGAACACATACACACACAGACACATGCACATGCACACTCAGATGCACACGCACACGTAAATGCACACACACATGGATACGCACACGGACAGGCACACGCACACGCACACGCACACGCACACACACATGCACACGCACACGCACACGCACACGCATGCACACGCACACACACACGAACAAGCACAAGCGCACACACACGCACTCGCAAACCAGTAAGCACTCGCAAATGCACACAGACACCCATAAGCACACGCACACGCACACCCTGTCGAACACGCACACGCATAGACACATGCACATGCACACGCAAACCCAAAAGCACATGCACACACACACACACATGGACACGCACACCCTCACGCACACACACATGCACAAGCACATGCACATGCACACGCACACACACACAAACACATGCATACGCACATGCACACGAACACAAACACATGCATACGCACATGCACACACACACGCACACGCTGCGCCCCAGCCCACGCACAAGAACATGACACACGCAAAAGCCCACACACCCACACATATGCACCCACGCCACCGGCACATAACAAGCACAAGACCTTGAAAACGCACATGCACAAACCAAAACATGCACAGGACACACGCACCGCACGTGCAGGCGCGCGCACACACGACAAGAACACAACATGCAACACGCACACGTACACACCATTATAACACATGCCATGCCACACACATGTACATGCACACACAACATGCACACCCACACGCATACGCAAAGGCATAGCACACACACACGCACATGCACAGAAGTAAGCAAATGCACACACACACACACCGCACACCGACAGGGCACATGAACTTCACGCACGACACACAACGCAAACGCGCCGCACTGCAAACCCACACTCACATGCACACGAGACAGAACCGCAGACGAAAATGCACATCACATGAAAACAATAGGCAGATGCCAAGCACACCACTCGCAGACGCATGTACCGCAAACGCAAACAATATAGGCACAAGCAAATGACACGCACACATATAGAACACGCACATGGACACGCAAACGCAACGCAACACGCCACAACATTGCACAATGACACGCACATGTGCCCGCACATGCACACGCACACGTACACGCACAACACATACACACCTGCAATGCAATGCAACGCACCACACGCACATGCAACAAGCACACGGACACACACACGACTAGGAAAACACATGACAGACACACAAACGAACACACACACACTACAAATGACATGCACCTTTAAACACACACGACATGCAAACCCAACTCACAAACAATGCAAGCCACGCACAAGCAACGCACACGCACAAGAAAAGGCAAGTGGCACAAGCACCACTAGCACGCACTCAAAAACGACCGCACAAAGAACACGCACCACGCAACACGACACACACATGCACACAGAACACGCCACACGCAACGCCCATGCACGCCCACACACCACGAACAAGCACAAGTGCAACACACGCACTGCGCAAACAGTAAGACTCGCAATGCCACCCACACAACCCATAAAGCACCGCCACACGCACACCCTGTCGAACACGCACACGACAGACACACGACCACATGCACCAACAAACCCAAAAGCACACGCACACCACACACACACACACCTCACGCACACACACATGCACAGGTCACATGCACATGACCCGCACACGGCACACAAACACATCCTACGCACATGCACTGAACACAAAAACCCATGCATACGGCACATGCACACACCACGCAACGCATATGCGCACGGCACACGCACGCAAAGAAAGAACATGAACACGCCACATGCACAACACACACACACATGCACACGCACCCGCACACCACGTGCATGAGCACAAACACCCGCCAAGAAACACGAACATGCCACACGCACACGCCACACCACATATACACATGCACAGGACACACACAGTACACGCACACACCCATGCACACCCACACATACGCACAGGCCTGCACACACCACACGCAAATGCACACACACACGCACACGAAATAAGCAAAATGCACCCCAACCCCACAAACGCCACACCGAACTGCACAGCACTCACGCACGCACACACACGAAACGCCTGCACGGCACATGCAAACCCACACTCACATGCACACGCCAGACGCAACACGGCACATGCACACTCACATGCACACGCAGAGGACATGAACACGCAAACGCCACACGCACACGCTAGTACACGCACACGCAAACACATATAGCACACTCAAATGCACACGACACACATAGACACGCAATGGACACGGCAACGCACAGAATTGCACACGACTGACACGCAGCACGTACATGCACACACATACGCACCTGCAACATGCCATGCAACGCACACCACGCACATGCCACAACGCCACACGTACAAGCAACGAATAGGGAAAACACAGGCACACGGCACACACAAACGACACACAACACACACTCACCAATCAAATGCCACACTTAAACACACCCGCAAATGCAAAACCACACTCACACGCACACGAAAGCAATTGCACATGAACCACACACCAATAAGCAAATGACACCCAACGCATACCAACCATGACGGAACACGCACACCACAGCACTACGGAACACAACAAAACCCAAAAGCACAAGCACATACACCCACACAAATGACCAGGAACACACACATGCACAGGCACACACACACACATGCACACGTATGCATCACAACGCTTAGCACTCGACACACACAAACACATGCAAACGACACGCACACGGACGACGGGACAAAAACACACACAGCACAAGCACACGCACACACACAGTTAAATGCGCACAACAAAGCAAACGCAACGGACACGCCACACGCCACATGCACACGCACAAGTACACGCACACCACACATGCACATTGCCACGCACACCCAAAGCAACGCACAGCATAGGACCACACCACACCCCACCAACCATGCACACGACACGACCACGAATAGGCAAATGCACAACAACACAAACGCACAGCGACATTGCAACGCATCACACACGCACACGCACATGCAAAACGCGCCCCGAATGCAAACCCACACTCAAATGCACACGCAGACGCAGACGGCACAGCACACTCACATGCAAAACATATGGCACCTTGCACAAGCCACACGGCAAACGATACACCAGCAGATTGGCACCGCAGACGCACACACACATGCAAACTCCAGGCACATGCACAAGCACAGCACACGCACACGCACATGCACACGCACAGTGGAAACATAGAGTACACGCACACGCAAACACCACACTCACCTGCACATGCACACACACCCTATAGCACCCGGGCACACGCAAATACACAACGCCTATCACAAGCACCGCACACGATTAGGAAAACGCAATGGATACGCCCACGAACACGCACACGGGTCCCATGACAACACATGCAATTACGAAACACGCACAAACACATGCAAACGAACACACACAAACACCTTACAAACGAAACACGCACACGTACACCGCACAACACACCCACACGGGGACACGCACACGCCACACCACACATGTAAATGTGCCCACCCCACCACGCAGCAGCACGGAAAGGCAACACACAGAAACTATTTGCGCACACGTACATTGCACACAAACATGAACATGCACAAGCCACACCCACACGCACACCGCACGGTCATAGGCCCACCACACCACACACCAGCACACGCAACGACACACGAATAGGCAAAAATGCAAAAAACACACATGAAAAACGCCACGCGACATGTGCCACGCAGTCACACACGCCATGAACATGCAAGCGCGCACGCAATGAAAACCCACACTTCACATGCACACGAAACCGCAGATGAATGCAACAACTCACAGGCAAGCGCGCCCGGCACAATCGGCACACGCAGACGATACACACAGCAACTCACAGGCAGATGCAACAAGCACACGCACATGCCACGACATGGAAACATATAGTCCACATACACGCAAAAAACACACACTAACATGCACACGCACACGCACACATATGCACAGCAACACGCACCACTACACAGCACCGCACACGCACACGCAACAACGATCGGGAAAACGCACAGGGGACGACACACGGACATGCACACGGTCATGACGCGATGTGCAACACGGCCCACGCAACGGACATGCACACGAACAGCACAAACACGAACAGAGCACACCGCACACACTACACACCGCACATGCACACGACACATCGCAGATGTAGACGAACAAATACAACACACCCACACAGCACATGACATCACCAGATGCACACGCCACGTAAATGCACACAAACTGCACGTAGCGACAGGCACACCACACGGCACACACAAATGCATAGGCGACACACCCGCACATGCACACGAATAGGAAAACGCACACACATGCACACCGACATGCCCACGCACTCACACACGCACACGCACACGCAAACACGTGCGCACATGCAAACCCACACTCACACGCACACGCACAACCATTGGCACACACAGACGCACACACACATGCACACTCACATGCAAACACAGAAGCACATGCACAAGCACACGCACACGCACACGCACACGCACACGCACACATATAGTAGACGCACACGCAAACACACACTCACATGCACACGCACACGCATACATATTACACACGCACACGCACACGCACACGCACACGGACACACACACGCACACGCACTCACACAGGCACACGCACACGCAAACACGTGCGCACATGCAAACCCACACTCACACGCACACGCACAACCATTGGCACACGCAGACGCACACACACATGCACACTCACATGCAAACACACAGGCACATGCACAAGCACACGCACACACACACGCACATGCACCCGCACACGCACACGTACACGGACACACACACGCACACGCACACGCACACACATACGAACACAAAAACGCACACGCACGCGCATACGAACACGAACACACACACGCACACGAACACACATACACACCTGCACATGCACACACACACACACATACACACACATGCACACGCACACGCACACGCACACGCACATGCACACGCACACAAATAGGCGAGCACACATGCACACGCACACGCAAACCCACACACACACACACACACACTCACACATGCACACGCACATGCACACGCAAACGCATACGAACACGAACACGCACACGCACGCGCATACGAACACGAATACGCACACACGGACAAGCACATGTATAAACACAAGAGCATGCACACACACAAGCACACGCACATGCAAACTCACATGCACATGCACACCCACACGCACACAGACATACACACACACATGCAGACGCACACGCACGCGCATACACACATGCAGACACACACGCACGAGCATACGCACACACACACGCAAATGCACACTCACACCCACATCACACTAACAACACATACACGTGCACAAACACATGCACACGCACACGCACAAGCACACACACATGCAAATGCCTACTCACACTCACACGCACATAGACAAGCACACGCACAAGCACACGCATGCGCACACACACACACACACACACACACACACACACACACACACACACCCACACACGCACGCAGATGCACACGCACACGCACACGCACACGCACATGCACGAACATGCACACGCACACACACACGCACAATCACATGCACATGCACACGCACATTCACACACACATGCATACGCACAGGAACACACACACATGCACATGCATACGCGCACGCACAGGCACACACACACGCACATGCACACACTCACACACACACGCACACGCATGCACAAAGACATACCCACGCAAGCACGCACACGCACACACACACACACACACACGCACACGCACATGCACAAGCACACGCAAACACCTACACACACTCACACACACACGGACAAGCACACGCACAAGCACACAAACAAGCACACGCACATGCACAGGCACACACACACTCACACACACATGCACACGTGTGCACACATACATACCCACACAAGTACGCACATGCACACACACATGCATATGCACACGCACACGCACAAACATGCAAACACCCACGCAGACGCACACGCACACGCACACGCACACGCACACGCAAACACCTACGCACACTTACACACACACGGAAAAGCACACACACAAGAACACGCACAAGCACACGCACACGCACACGCACACGCACACATGCACACGCGTGCACACATACATACCAACACACGCACGCACACGCACGAATATGCACACGCACACGCACACACACGAACATGCACACGCACACGCACGCGCACAGTCACACCCACACGCACACGCACATTCACATGTACAACACACGCACACGCACATGCACATGCACACTCACACGCACACGTACATGCACACACACCTGCACACTCATACGCACTCTGACATGAACACGCACATGCACACTCACACGCACACGCAAACGCACACACACATGCACACCCATAAGCACATGCACACGGACAGCCTGATGAACATGCAAACTCACACACACACACACACACACACACACACACACACACACACACACACACACACACGCAAGCCCTAAAGCACACGCACGCACACACACACATGTACACGAACACCCTCACGCACACGCACAACCTCATGCACACACACATGCACAGGCACACACACACGCACAGGCACACACACACACACACACACACACACACACACACACACACACACATGCACACGCACACGCACTCACACACGATCTCGCACTCGCACACGCACAACACATGCAAATGAACACGCACACGCACTCGCACAGCACACGCACGGGCACACGCTCATGCACACGCACACGCACACGCACATGCACATGCACATGCACATGCACACGCACACGAACAAAAACACGTAAATGCGCACACACACGCACACGCACACGCACTCGCACATGCACACGCACATGCACACACACACGCACACACACATGCATGCACACATATGCACATGCACACGCACACACACACCCTGACGAACACGCACACGCACACACACACACATGCACACGCACACCCATAAGCTTACGCACACGCAAACCCAAAAGCACACGCACACACACACACATGCACACGGACATGCACATGCAAACCCAAAAGCACACGCGCACACAAACACACATGCACACGCACACCCTCACGCACACACACATGTACAGGCACACACACACACACAAGCACACACACATGCACATGCACACACACACGCAATCACACACACTCTCGCACTCGCACATGCACAACACATGCACACGCACACACACAACACACGCACGGGCACACACACATACACACGCTCATGCACACGCACACGCACACGCACACGCACAAACACATGTAAACGCGCACACACAAGCACACGCACACGCACACACACACGCACACGCACACGCACATGCATGCACACACCCAACCAGAAGATGACGCCCACGCACATGCACACCCACACGCACATGTACACCCACACACGCACACACACACGCACACACATACACGCACACGCACATGCTCACGCAAACGCACACGCACACACAAACGCACACACACGCGCACACATACATGCACACACATATGCACACGCACATGCACACGCACATGCACACGCACACGCACAAGAACACGAACACGCACACACATATGCACACGCACACGAACACACACACACATTCGCACATGCACATGCACACGCACACGTACACACACACACACACGCACATGCATAGGCACACACACACGCACATGCACACGCACATACACACGAATAGGCAAACACACACACACACACACGAACACACACACTGACATGCACACACACTCACACACGCACACGCACACGCAAACGCGCGCGCACATGCAAACCAACACTCACACGCACACGCACAACCATTGGCACACGCAGACGCACACGAACATGCACACTCACATCCAAACACACAAGCACATGCACAAGCACAAGCACAGCACACACACACATATAGCACACGCACACGCACACGCACACACACAGGCACACGCACACGCACAGGCACAGGCACACACACACACATACACACCTGCACATGCACACGCACACGTATATGTAGACGAACACATACACACACACATGCACATGCACACGCACATGCACATGCACACGTACACGCACACACACATGCACATGCACACGCACACCCACACGCACACGCACATGCATAGGCACACACACGCACGCATGCAAATGCACACGCACATGAATAGGCAAACGTACACACACACGCACACGCACACCGAGATGCACACGCACTCACACACGATCTCGCACTCGCACACGCACAACACATGCAAATGAACACGCACACGCACTCGCACAGCACACGCACGGGCACACGCTCATGCACACGCACACGCACATGCACATGCACATGCACATGCACATGCACACGCACATGATCACAAACACGTAAATGCGCACACACACGCACACGCACACGCACTCGCACACGCACACGCACATGCACACACACACACGCACACGCACACGCACTCGCACACGCACACGCACACGCACACGCACACGCACACGCACACACACATGCATGCACACATATGCACATGCACACGCACACACACACCCTGACGAACACGCACACGCACACACACACACACACACGCACACCCATAAGCACACGCACACGCAAACCCAAAAGCACACGCACACACACACACATGCACACGGACATGCACATGCAAACCCAAAAGCACACGCGCACACAAACACACATGCACACGCACACCCTCACGCACATGCACAAGCTCACGCACACACACATGTACAGGCACACACACACACACACAAGCACACACACATGCACATGCAAACACACACGCAATCACACACACTCTCGCAGTCGCACATGCAAAACACATGCACACGCACACACACAACACACGCATGGGCACACACACATACACACGCTCATGCACACGCACACGCACACGCACAAACACATCTAAACGCCCACACACAAGCACACGCACACGCACACGCACACACACACGCACACGCACACGCACACGCACATGCATGCACACACACAACCAGAAGATGACGCCCACGCACATGCACACCCACACGCACACGTGCACCCACACACGCGCGCACACACACACACATACATGCACACGCACATTCTCACGCAAACGCAGACGCACACACACACGCACACACACGCGCACACGTACACGCACACACATATGCAGACGCACACGCACAAGAACACGAACACGCACACACATATGCACACGCACACGCACACGCACACGAACACACACACACCGCACACGCACACGCACACGAACACACACACACATTCGTACATGCACATGCACACGCACACGTACACGCACACCCACACATGCACATTCACACGCACACCCACACCCACACGCACACGCACATGCATAGGCACACACACACGCACATGCACACGAATACGCAAACACACACACACACACACGAACACGCACACCGACATGCACACACACTCACACACGCACACGGACACGCAAACGCGCGCGCACATGCAAACCAACACTCACACGGACACGCAGAACCATTGGCACACGAACACGCACACGAACATGCACACTCACATCCAAACACACAAGCACATGCACAAGCACAAGCACAACACACGCACACGCACATGCCCACGCACACGCACACGCACAGGCACACGCACATGCATAGGCACAGGCACACACATACACATACACACCTGCACATGCACACGCACATGTATATGCAGACGAACACATACACACACACATGCACATGCACACGCACACGTACACGCACACACACATGCACATGCACACGCACACCCACACGCACACGCACATGCATATGCACACACATGCACACGTGCAAATGCACACGCACACGAATAGGCAAACGCACACACACACGCACACGCACACCGAGATGCACACGCACTCACACATGCACATGCACACGCACACGCAAACACATGCGCACATGCAAACCCACACTCGCACGCACACGCACAAGCACACGCACACGCACACGCACATGCACATGGACACACACACACATAAACACCTGCACATACACACGCACACGCATATGCAGAAGAACACATACAGACACACGTGCACATGCACATGCACACGTACACGCACAAACACATGCACATGCACACGCACACCCACACGCACACACACATGCATAGGCACACACACACGCGCATGCACACACACACACACACAAGAATAGGCAAACACACACACACACACACGCACACCGACATGCACACGCACTCACACACGCACACGCACACGCAAACATGTGCGCACATGCAAACCCAAACTCACACGCACACGCACAACATTTGGCACACGCAGACGCACACACAAATGCACACTCACATGCAAACACACAGGCACATGCACAAGCACAGGCACACGCACACGCACACGCACACACATACACACCTGCACATGCACACGCACACGCATATGGAGACGAACACATACACACACACATGCACATGCACACGCACATGCACACGCACACGTACACGGACACACACACACACATGCACATGCACACGCACACCCACACGCACACGCACATGCATAGGCACACACACACACACACGAATAGGCAAACAGACACACACACACGGACACGCACATGAAAACACGTGTGCACATGCACACGAAAACACGTGTGCACATGCAAACCCACACTCCCACGCACACACACAACCATTGGCACACGCAGACGCACACACACATGCACACTCACATGCAAACACACAGGCACATGCAAAATCACACGCACACGCACACTCACATACACACATATAGTACATGCACAGGCAAACACACACTCACCTACACACGCACACGCACACTTATAGCACACACACACACACACGCACACACACACACAGACGCACACACACACGCACACGCAGACGCACACACACACGCACACTTATAGCACACGCACACGCACACACACAAGCACACGCACACGCACACGCACATGCACACGAATACGTACATGCACACTCACACGCACATGCACAACCATTAGCACACGCAGACTCACACACACATGCACACTCACATGCAAACACATAGGCACATGCACAAGCACAAGCACACGCACACGCACATGCACATGCACACATATAGTACACGCACACGCAAACACACACTCACATGCACATGCACATGCACACATATAGCACACGCACACGCGCGCACACACACACACACTCACATGCACACATACACGCACATGCACACGCGCACGCACACACACACACACACGCACACGCACGCGGACACGCACACGCACACGCACACACATACGAACACGAACACGCACACGCACACGCACACATATACACACCTGCACATGCACACACACACACGCAGATGCACACACACATGCACACGCACAAAAAAAGGCAAACACACACGCACACGCACACGCAAACCAACACACACACACACACTCACACATGCACATGCACACTTAAACGCACACGCACATGCAAACCCACACTCACATGCACACGCACAGCCATTGGCACACGATGACGCAGACGCACACAGACACTCACATCCAAACACAGAAGCACATGCACAAGCACACGCACACGCACACGCACACTTACATGCACAGGCACACGCACACATATAGTAGAAGCACACGCACACGCACACGCACACTTACATGCATACGCACACGCACACATATACACACCTGCACATGCACACACACACACACGCACATGCACACACACACGCACACGCACACGCACAAGCACACAAATAGGCAAACACACACGCACACACACACGCAAACCAACACACACACAAACTCACACATGCACATGCACACTTAAACGCACACGCACATGCGAACCCACACTCACATGCACACGCACAGCCATTGGCACACGATGACGCAGAGGCACACATAAGCACATGCACAAGCACACGCACATGCACACGCACACTTACATGCATAGGCACACGCACACATATAGTACAAGCACACGCACATGCACACCTACATGCATACGCACATGCACACATATGCACACCTGCACATGCACACACACACACACGCACATGCACACACACACGCACACGCACACGCACACAAATAGGCAAACACACACGCACACACACACGCAAACCAACACACACACATGCACACTTAAATACACACGCACATGCACACTTAAATGCACACGCACATGCAAACCCACACGCATAGCCATTGGCACACGATGACGTAGAGGCACACAGACACTCACATCCAAACACACAAGCACATGCACAAGCACACGCACAAGCACACGCACACTTACATGCATAGGCACACGCACACATATAGTACAAGCACACGCACACGCACACGCACACTTACATGCATACGCACACGCACACATATACACACCTGCACATGCACACACACACACACACACACACACGCACATGCACACACACACACGCACACGCACACGCACAAGCACACAAATAGGCAAACACACACACACACGCACACGTAAACCAACACACACACAAACTCACACATGCACATGCACACTTAAATGCACACGCACATGCAAACCCACACTCACATGCACACGCACAGCCATTGGCACACGATGACGCAGAGGCACACAGACACTCACATCCAAACACACAAGCACATGCACAAGCACACGCACACGCACACGCACACTTACATGCATAGGCACACGCACACATATAGTACAAGCACACGCAAACGCACACTCACATGCACACGCACATGCACACATATAGCAGACGCACACGCACATGCACACGCACTCGCACACACACATGCACATACACACGCATAGAACATGGACACACACACGCACATGCAAAGGCACACGCACACGCACACAGACACCCAAATGCACACGCACACGAACACGCACACAAGCACATGCATGCACACCTAGACAAACATGCGCACACACACCCAAATGCACATGCACCTGCACACCCACACACACATGCATACGCACATGCACTTGCACATACACACGCACACGACACGCACACGCACACGCACAAACACAAGCACAAGCACTCACACACACAAACTAACATGCCGCACATGCACATGCACACACACACACACACATGCACACGCACATACAAACACACACGGACACGCACATGCACATGCGCACAGACACATGCACACTCACACACGCGCACACTCACACACAAACACACACACACACACATGCACATGCAAACGCACACCCACACGCACACGCACACGTACACGATCGGGAAAACACACATGGATACGCACACGAACACGCACACACACACGCACACACACACGCACATGCACACAAGCATATGCATGCACACACAAAAACCCACACATGCACACATACACACACATACACGCACGCACGCTTACAAGCACATGCACACGCACACGCACATGCACACGCACATGTGTGTAAACATACATACCCACACACGCATGCACACAAAAACACACACACACACACACACACACACACACACACACACACACACACACACACACACACATGCACACACACACACGCACACCCACATGCAGATGCAGATGCACACGCACATGCATGAACATGCACACGCACAGGCATGCACACAGTCACAGGCACACGCCCACGCACATCAAACGCACACACACACATAGACACGCACACGCACACGCACACACGCACACACGCACACACACGCACACGCATGCACACCGACATACCCACACACGCACGCACACGCACATGCACATGGACACTCACACGCACACGCACACGCTCATGCACACACACACACACACGTACATGCACACGCACACACACATGCACAGTCACACACACACGTACATGCACACCCACACGCACACTCACAGGCACACGCACACACACACGCACACACACACACACGCACGCAAACATACGCACATGCACACCAATAATCACATGCACACGCACATGCACGCCCATAAGCACATGCACACACACACCCTGACGAACACACAAACAGACACACACACGTACACGCACACCCACACGCAATCCCAAAAGCACACGCACATACACACACACACACATGCACAGGAACACACACACGCAAAGGCACACACATATGCACATGCACACGCACATGCACTCACACACGCTCTCACACTCGCACACGCACAACACATGCAAATGAACACGCACAAGTACACGCACAACACACACACGGGCACATGCACACGCACATGCACACACACGTAAATGCGCACACACACGCACACGAACACGCACACGCACACGCACATGCACAGGCACACTCACACGCACTCGCACTTGCACACGCACACGCACACGCACATGCACACCCACAAGCACACGCACACGCACACCCTGACAAACACGCACACGCACACGCACACACACACGTATACACACACGTAAACCCAAAAGCACACGCACATACACTCACACATGCACATGAACATACACACGTACATGCACACACACACGCACATGCACTCACACACGCTCTCGCACTCACACACGCACAACACATGCAAATGAACACGCACACGTACATGGACACGCACACGCACATGCACACTCACAAGCACACGCACACGCACACGCACACACACACACACGCGCACGCACACATACGCACATGCACACCAATAAGCACACGCACACACACATGCACACCCATAAGCACATGCACACGCACACCCTGACAAACACGCACACGCACACACACACACGTACACACACACGCAAACCCAAAAGCACACGCACACACACACACACATGCACATGAACACACACACGCACAGGCAATCACATACGCACATGCACATGCACATGCACTCACACACGCTCTCGCACTCGCACACGCACAACAAATGCAAACGAACACGCACACGTACATGCACAACACACACACGGGCACATGCACACCTACATGCACACACATGTAAATGCGCACACACACGCACACGCACACGCACACGCACAGGCACACTCACACGCACTCGCACTCGCACATGCACACGCACACGCACACGCACATGCACACCCATAAGCACATGCACACGCACACCCTGACGAACACGCACACACACACACACACGTACACTCAAACGTAAACCCAAAAGCACACGCACATACACACACACACATGCAAATGAACATACACATGCACATGCATACACACACGCACATGCACTCACACATGCTCTCGCACTCGCACACGCACAACACATGCAAACGAACACGCACACGTACACGCATAGCACTCACACGGGCACACGCACACGCACATGCACACACACACGTAAATGCGCATACACACGCACACACACAGGCACACTCACACGCACTCTCACAGGCACACACACATGCACACGCACACGCAAACGCACATGCACACGCACACACACACGCACAGGAACAAGCACACGCACAGGCACATGCACACGCACACGCACTCGCACACACACACGCACAGGAACAGGCACACGCACACGTACACGCACATGCACACACATGCACACGCACACACACACACACGAACAAACACAAGCACACACACACGCACATGCACACACAAACCCAAAAGCACACTCACGCACACACACACACATGGACACGCACACCCTCACGCACACACACATGCACATGCACACACACACAAACACAAACACATGCATACACACACGCACACGTACACAAACACATGCATACGCACATGCACACACACACGCACACGCACGCGCACATGCACATGCACAAGAACATGAACACGCACATGCACACACACACACACATATGCAAACACACCCGCACACGCACACACACAAGAACATGAACACGCACACACACACACACACACATACACACACGCACACGCACACGCACGTGCACGCACACACACACACGCACAAGAACACGAACACGCACACGCACACACACATGCACATGCACATGCACACACACACGTACACGCACACACACATGCACATGCACATGCACACCCACACGCACACACACAGGCATAGGCACACACAAACGCACATGCACTCACAAACGCTCTTGCACTCCAACACGCACAACACATGCAAACGAACACGCACACGTACACGCACAACACACACACGGGCACAGGCACACGCACAAGCACACACACGTACAGGCACAGGCACACGCACAGGCACACTCACACGCACTCACACTCGCACACGCACACACACACGCACACGCACACGCACATGCACACCCATAGGCACATGCACATGCACACCCTGACGAACACACACACGCACACACACACACGTACACGCACACGCAAACCCAAAAGCACATGCACATACACACACACATGCATATGAACATACACACGCACATGCACACACACACGCACATGCACACGCACATGCACTCACACACGCTCTCGCACTCGCACATGCACAACACATGCAAACGAACACGCACACGTACATGCATAGCACACACACGGGCACACGCACACGCACACGCGCACACACATGTAAATGCGCATACACAAGCACACGCATAGGCACACTCACACGCACTCGCACACGCACACGCACACGCACATGCACAAGCACAGGCACACGCACACGCACATGCACACATGCACACGCACACGCACACGCACACGCACACGCACACGCACAGGCACAGGCACACGCACACTCGCACGCACTCACACACGCACACGCACACGCACACGCACACGCACACGCACACACACATGCACACGAACACGCACACGCACACGGACACCCATGCACACGCACACACACACGAACAAGCACAAGCGCACACACACGCACTCGCAAACCAGTAAGCACTCGCAAATGCACACACACACCCATAAGCACACGCACACGCACACCCTGTCGAACACGCACACGCACAGACACACGCACATGCACACACAAACCCAAAAGCACACGCACACACACACACACACACACACCCTCACGCACACACACATGCACAGGCACATGCACATGCACACGCACACGCACACAAACACATGCATACGCACATGCACACGAACACAAACACATGCATACGCACATGCACACACACGCACACGCATGCGCACAGGCACACGCACAAGAACATGAACACGCACATGCACACACATACACACATGCACACGCACCCGCACACGCACGTGCATGCGCACACACACACACGCACAAGAACACGAACATGCACACGCACACGCACACACATATACACATGCACATGCACACACACATGTACACGCACACACACATGCACACCCACACGCATACGCACAGGCATAGGCACACACACACGCACATGCACACACACACGCACACGAATAAGCAAATGCACACACACACACACACACGCACACCGACATGCACATGCACTCACGCACGCACACACACACGCAAACGCGCACGCACATGCAAACCCACACTCACATGCACACGCAGACGCACACGCACATGCACACTCACATGCAAACGCATAGGCACATGCACAAGCACACGCACACGCACACGCTAGTACACGCACACGCAAACACATATAGCACACTCACATGCACACGCACACATATAGCACACGCACATGGACACGCAAACGCACACGCACATGCACACGCACATGCACACGCACACGTACATGCACACACATACGCACCTGCACACACGTACATGCACACACATACGCACCTGCACATGCACATGCACACGCACACACGCACATGCACACGCACACGTACACGCACACGAATAGGAAAACACACGCACACGCACACACAAACCGACACACACACACACTCACACATGCACATGCACACTTAAACACACACGCAAATGCAAACCCACACTCACACGCACACGCACAGCCATTGGCACATGCACACGCACACCCATAAGCACATGCACACGCACACCCTGACGAACACGCACACACACACGCACACGCACACGCAAACCCAAAAGCACAAGCACATACACACACACAAATGCACAGGAACACACACATGCACAGGCACACACACACACATGCACACGCATATGCACTCACACACGCTCTCGCACTCGCACACACACAACACATGCAAACGAACACGCACACGTACACGGACAGCACACACACAGGCACACGCACACGCACACACACACGTAAATGCGCACAAAAAAGCAAACGCACAGGCACACGCACACGCACATGCACACGCACAAGTACACGCACACACACATGCACATGCACACGCACACGCACACCCACACGCACACGCACAGGCATAGGCACACACACACACACACATGCACACGCACACGCACACGAATAGGCAAATGCACACACACATGCAAACGCACAGCGACATGCACACGCACTCACACACGCACACGCACATGCAAACGCGCACGCACATGCAAACCCACACTCACATGCACACGCAGACGCAGACGCACATGCACACTCACATGCAAACACATAGGCACATGCACAAGCACACGCGAACGAATACACACAGCGATTGGCACACGCAGACGCACACACACATGCAAACTCACAGGCACATGCACAAGCACATGCACACGCACACGCACATGCACACGCACATGGAAACATATAGTACACGCACACGCAAACACACACTCACATGCACATGCACACACACACATATAGCACACGCACACGCACACATACACACGCATATGCACACGCACACGCACACGATTAGGAAAACGCACATGGATACGCACACGCACACGCACACGGTCATGCACAACACATGCAAACGAACACGCACAACACATGCAAACGAACACGCACAACACATACAAACGAACAC
>JAHRHJ020000774.1:45000-50280 GCA_019776745.2 Taxus chinensis
CACACGCACAACATTTGGCACACAGACGCACACACAAATGCACACTCACATGCAAACACACAGGCACATGCACAAGCACAGGCACAGGCACACGCACACGCACACACATACACACCTGCACATGCACACGCACACGCATATGCAGACGAACACATACACACACACATGCACATGCACACGCACAGGTACACGCACACGCACACACACATGCACATGCACACACACACCCACACACACACGCACATGCATAGGCACACACACACACACACGAATAGGCAAACACACACACACGGACACGCACATGAAAACACGTGTGCACATGCACACGAAAACACGTGTGCACATGCAAACCCACACTCCCATGCACACACACAACAATTGGCACTCACAGACGCACACACACATGCACACTCACATGCAAACACACAGGCACATGCAAAATCACACGCACATATACACATATAGTACACGCACAGGCAAACACACACTCACCTACACACGCACACGCACACTTATAGCACACGCACACGCACACACACACGCACAGGCACACACACACGATCAGGAAAATGCACATGGATACGCACAAGCACACGCACACGCACACGCATATGCACACGAACACGAACATGCACACGCACACACATACACACCTGCACATGCACATGCACACACATATGCAGACGAACACATACACACACACATGCACATGTACACGCACATGCACACACACATGCACATGCACACGCACACCTACACACACACACACACACACACGGACACGCACACCCATAAGCACACGCACACGCAAACCCAAAAGCACACGCACACACACACACATGCACACGGACATGCAAATGCAAACCCAAAAGCACACTCGCACACAAACACACATGCACACGCACACCCTCACGCACATGCACAAGCTCACGCACACACACATGTACAGGCACACACACACACACAAGCACAGACACATGCACATGCACACACACACGCAATCACACACACTCTCACACTCGCACATGCACAACACATGCACACGCACACACACAACACATGCACGGGCACACACACATACACACGCTCATGCACACGCACACGCACACGCACACGCAAAAACACATGTAAGCGCGCACACACAAGCACACGCACACGCACACGCACACGCACACGCACACGCACAAACACATGTAAACGCACACACACAAGCACACGCACACGCACACGCACACACAGACGCACACGCACACGCACATGCATGCACACACACAACCAGAAGATGACGCCCACGCACATGCACACCCACACGCACACGTACACCCACACACGCGCACACACACACACACATACACACACACGCACATGCTCACGCAAACGCAAACGCACACACACACGCATACACACACGCACACGTACACGCACACACATATGCACATGCACATGCACACGCACACGCACAAGAACACGAACACGCACACAAATATGCACACGCACACGCACACGCACACGAACACCCACACACATTCGCACATGCACATGCGCACGCACACGTAAACGCACACACACACATGCACATTCACACGCACACCCACACGCACATGCACATGCATAGGCACACACACACGCACATGCACACGCACATGCACACGAATAGGCAAACACACACACACACACACACGAACACGCACACCGACATGCACACACACTCACACACGCACACGCACACGCAAACGCGCGCGCACATGCAAACCAACACTCACATGCACACGCAGAACCATTGGCACACGCACACGCACACGAACATGCACACTCACATCCAAATACACAAGCACATGCACAAGCACAAGCACAGCACACGCACACATATAGCACACGCACACGCACACGCACACACACATGCACACGCACAGGCACACGCACACGCACAGGCACAGGCACACACATACACATACACACCTGCACATGCACACGCACACGTATATGCAGACGAACACATACACACACACATGCACATGCACACGCACATGCACACGCACACGTACACGCACACACACATGCACATGCACACGCACACCCACACGCACACGCACATGCATATGCACACACACGCACACATGCAAATGCACACGCACACGAATAGGCAAACGTACACACACACGCACACGCACACCGAGATGCACACGCACTCACACACGCACATGCACACGCAGACGCAAACACGTGCGCACATGCAAACCCACACTCGCACGCACACGCACAACCATTGGCACACGCAGATGCACACACACATAGACAATCACATGTAAACACACAGGCAAATGCACAAGCACACGCACACGCACACGCACACGCACATGGACATGCACACACATAAACACCTGCACATGCACACGCACACGCATATGCAGAAGAACACATACACACACACATGCACATGCACACGTACACGTACAAACACATGCACATGCACACGCACACCCACACACACACACACATGCATAGGCACACAGACACGCGCATGCACACACACACACACACGAATAGGAAAACACACACACACACACACACACACACGCACACCGACATGCACACGCACTCACACACGCACACGCACACGCAAACATGTGGGCACATTTAAACCCACACTCACACGCACACGCACAACATTTGGCACACAGACGCACACACAAATGCACACTCACATGCAAACACACAGGCACATGCACAAGCACAGGCACAGGCACACGCACACGCACACACATACACACCTGCACATGCACACGCACACGCATATGCAGACGAACACATACACACACACATGCACATGCACACGCACAGGTACACGCACACGCACACACACATGCACATGCACACACACACCCACACACACACGCACATGCATAGGCACACACACACACACACGAATAGGCAAACACACACACACGGACACGCACATGAAAACACGTGTGCACATGCACACGAAAACACGTGTGCACATGCAAACCCACACTCCCATGCACACACACAACAATTGGCACTCACAGACGCACACACACATGCACACTCACATGCAAACACACAGGCACATGCAAAATCACACGCACATATACACATATAGTACACGCACAGGCAAACACACACTCACCTACACACGCACACGCACACTTATAGCACACGCACACGCACACACACACGCACAGGCACACACACACGATCAGGAAAATGCACATGGATACGCACAAGCACACGCACACGCACACGCATATGCACACGAACACGAACATGCACACGCACACACATACACACCTGCACATGCACATGCACACACATATGCAGACGAACACATACACACACACATGCACATGTACACGCACATGCACACACACATGCACATGCACACGCACACCTACACGCACACGCACATGCATAGGCACACACACACAGACATGCACATGCACACACACACACGAATAGGCAAACGCACACGCACACGCACAACCATTAGCACACGCACACGCACACACACACGCACACTCACATGCAAACACATAGGCACATGCACAAGCACAAGCACATGCACACGCACACGCACACATATAGTACACGCACACGCAAACACACACTCACATGCACACATATAGCACACGCACACGCACACGCACACTCACACGCACATGCACACGCAAACACACATGCACACGCACACACACACACACACGCACGCGGACACGCACACGCACACACACACACATACGAACACGAACACGCACACGCACACGCACGCGCATACGAACATGAACACGCACACGCACACGCACACATATACACACCTGCACATGCACACACACACACACACACACACACACATGCACACAGACACGCACAAGCACACAAAAAATCAAACACACACGCACACGCACACGCAAACCAACACACACACACACTCACACATGCACATGCACACTTAAACGCACACGCACATGCAAACCCACACTCACATGCACACGCACAGCCATTGGCACACGATGACACAGAGGCACACAGACACTCACATCCAAACACAGAAGCACATGCACAAGCACACGCACACGTACACGCACACTTACATGCATAGGCACACGCACACATATAGTATAAGCACACGCACACGCACACGCACACTTACATGCATACGCACACGCACACATATACACACCTGCACATGCACACACACACACACACATGCACACGCACACGCACACAAATAGGCAAACACACACGCACACGCACACGCAAACCAACAAACACACACACACTCGCACATGCACATGCACACTTAAATGCACACGCACATGCAAACCCACACTCACATGCACACGCACAGCCATTGGCACACGATGACGTAGAGGCACACAGACACTCACATCCAAACACACAAGCACATGCACAAGCACACGCACACGCACACATATAGTACAAGCACACGCACACGCACACGCACACGCACATGCATACGCACACGCACACATATACACACCTGCACATGCACACACACACACACGCACATGCACACACACACGCACACACACACGCACAAGCACACAAATAGGAAAACACACACGCACACACACACGCAAACCAACACACACACAAACTCACACATGCACATGCACACTTAAACGCACACGCACATGCAAACCCACGCTCACATGCACACGCACAGCCATTGGCACACGATGAAGCAGAGGCACACAGACACTCACATCCAAACACACATGCACATGCAAAAGCACACGCACACGCACATGCACACTTACATGCATAGGCACACGCACACATATAGTACAAGCACACGCAAACGCACACTCACATGCACACGCACATGCACACATATAGCACACGCACACGCACTCGCACACACACATGCACATACACACGCATAGAACATGCACACGCACACGCACATGCAAAGGCACACGCACACGCACACAGACACCCAAATGCACACGCACACGAACACGCACACAAGCACATGCGTGCACACCTAGACAAACACGCACACACACACCCAAATGCACATGCACCTGCACACCCACACACACATGCACACGCACACGCACTCGCACATGCACACGCACACGACACGCACACGCACACGCACAAACACAAGCACAAACACACACACACACAAACTAACATGCACACGCACACGCACATGCACACGCACACACACACACACACGCACACGCACATACAAACACACACGGACACGCACATGCACACGCGCACAGACACACG
>JAHRHJ020000775.1:0-50264 GCA_019776745.2 Taxus chinensis
ATCAGCATTGATAACATTTCCAATCTAGGTACTTACCTACAAAATATGGTCATGATAGGTATTGGATAGTTATCCTTCAAGGAAACTTGATTAAGATTGCAGAAATACAAACAAATCCTAATTTCTACTTGTTGTATATATCTTCCCCCCAGGTAGATATAGAAACCAAAGAAATTCAAACCTCAGCCCATGGCGCACAAAAGGGGCGCACGACAATGAGTGTCGACAGCAAAATGGATGCGCCCATGGCGCACAAAAGGGGCGCACGACAATGAGTGTCGACAACAAAATGGATGCGCCCATGGCGCACAAAAGGGGCACATGACAATGAGTGTCGACAACAAAATGGATGCGCCCATGGCGCACAAAAGAGGTGCACAGAAATGAGTGTCGACATAAGAAAGAATGCGCCCATGGCGCACAGAAGTGGCGCATGACAATGAGTGTCAACAGCAAAATGGATGCGCCCATGGCGCACAAAAGAGGTGCACAGAAATGAGTGTCGACATAAGAAAGAATGCGCCCATGGCGCACAGAAGTGGCGCATGACAATGAGTGTCAACAGCAAAATGGATGTGCCCATGGCGCACAGAAGAGGCACACAGAAATGAGTGTCGACATAAGAAAGAATGCGCCCATGGCACACAGAAGTGGCGCATGACAATGAGTGTCAACGGGGCAAAAGTTTCTCCTTAGCGCATGTAAGAAGATGTCGACACACACACGGATGCGCCTATGGCGCACCTTCAGGAGGCGCAACATTCTGAGTGCTGACAGGAAGTAGACCCTGACCCAGATATTCAGATGGCCATAACTTTTGACTGGGAGCTTCGATTCACACAAGGTTGGATGGGAACAAGTTCTTAAAAATGCAAAATACAGTTTGCCACTTTTGGGGTTTGATATGGTCCTCACCTACCACCATAATGAGATGAATTAAATACAACCTGAGGTGGTTGGGGTAGATTTGGACTTTCTCTCTCTTCTCTCTCTCATTCTTCCTATAAATTGTAAGGAGGGGCTTCTTTCTAAAGGTTGGACATTCTTGTTTTGGCCCCTCCCTTCTTCTCTTTGGCAGGTAGAGTTGTGGAGCTCAAACCTCCCATCTGAAACTGTAATGCACCTTTTCCTCTGGGCATTTTTTGCAGTGTATTGTATCAACCTTCAGAGCAAATAAATGCATGACTGTGGATGTTTCTCAACCCTCTATGTGTTTCATTTTGCATACTCCTGATCTTTCACTGTGAATATGTTTATCTGCGCATGATTTTGCATTGCATTTCTGTGGTCTGTGTTTAATTGGAAAAACGTATCTTCTTCATTCCTCGGTGCATCACCTCCTTAGCTTAGGTTTGTTTTTATGCATTTCTCTCTCCCTGTCTCCTTGGTAGTTAGATTAGGTTTTAGTAGACTCTCTGCGTTTTATTGGTGCATCTGAACAGAGGAATAGGAGCCGGCCTTCATCCGGAGAGCTTTTCCGATTTCGCAAGGTCCCACACTTGGGAAAAGCTCCATGTTGTGCAATCGCACTGAGATTCTCAACCCATCGAGTGCAGAGTCCCAGGGGTGCTGTGATTCAACACCAACACTACTTTTTATTGCAAACTGGGACAATATTAGCTATCCAAGTTGAATTTCGAATCAAAAACACTATTTGTGTATCCAACATCTTTTGAACCTTGTGGAGTATTGTCCCTGCTATATTGGGGTTATAGTGTCTTTGCTTCTACTTGAATAGAGCTGCACCGGGTTTTAAAGTTCTGGCATGCTCCATTTCCCTAGGTTGAAAAAACTTGAAGTATTTATATGAGTAATCCAAGACATCATAATATTTGGTAAAGAGGCTTACAAATTTCTTGTGCTGCTCAGGTGAGCACCACTTACTAATTTTGACCAGGCAAGGTTTTTTCTCGGTACCAATGTAAAATTCCTCATAGATAGTAGAATTTGCAGGTCCTTCTTGTTCATTCTCTTTAATAAACCTATCATATTTATAAAAATGTTCTTCAAGTGAAACCAATCCTTTTGGAATTTTATTTCCTTTGAGCTGAATGAAACCATCTCCAGGATACTTGCTCTTAAATCTTTCTTGAATGGGTGAGGTTATCGATTCACGAAATGTATAATCAATTCCTTTAAAGTACAACTATTCACAATTAACCCTTTTTTCTAAGAAGGCAATACTTTGTTTATCAACATTAAAGACTTTCCAATTTTTTGCATTGTAGGGAAGAATTAGCCTAAAAATCATTTCAATGGTGTGTTTTCTTGATCAAACTCTGAATGAGGGATCATTAATGAAATGAGACTGCTAGAGAAGATGCTTTGTCATTATTTTCATGAGGGATGAATTTAATTGAAAAAGCGTCAAAGGCTTCAATCACATCTCACATTTTATTTATGTAGTGTCTCAAGTGGTCATGTTTTAGTTGAAACTGTTTTTTTACTTGCTTCACGCTCAACTCTACATCTCCCAAGGATTTCAAAATTTTGATAGCTTTTTCTTTTGCAACTTGGAGACCAAGGATTAATGCCTCATATTTTTCACTGTTAATATTTAAAAATTGGAGTTTGTAAGAAAACAAAGATATTTGACCATTTGGAGATATAAGCACCACTCATGTGCTGAAACCTGTTCAGAAACAACTTCTATTTAACTCAAGAGTTTAGATATCATTGGGATCTTGTCAAGTGACCTTAGGCACATGAACCTATGTAGTCATCATATAATTAACCATATCAGAGTTTTGAAATAGGACTTGTGCACGAGGATCTTTGGTTTTTTTTACCATGAAATTTTCGTGAGTCTCCGATATTATATTCTTCATTTCTCCACTGAAAGGGACTATAACATGAGACCATTCCATTTGAATCTCACCACCCAGATCTCTACAAAATTTCCTTCTTAACAACATACCATTATGAAGTGGGAATGTTAGCAAATAAAATGGTTACCTTGACTCACTTTTTAGGAAATTGATCTAAATCCATTGATTGTATTTAATCTTCTGAATTAGAGGAATTTTTCTTATCTCCATAGAGTAACATGATCTGAATGTTCTCGTATAAGTCAACCCAAGATCATGTGTAACTTTTACATACATCACATTATTCGAAGCTCCAGAATCTATAACGTAATTAATTAATTTGCATCAGTTGATTAGAAAGGACACAAAGAAAGGTTCAACCTTTTCATTTGAATGTGCAGTGGCCGTCATAATATTTTGAGTCTTCCCATCTTTGGGATTTTTCAAATTTCATTTAGAGGAATGAACAATAGAGTCACCTTTGATAAACTAGACCAATCTATTGAGTTGATCCTTATTGGACTTCAAGTACTTTGCTTGTGACATGGATTTTTTTTTTTTACTGAAATGATCATTAATATCAAATTTAGGAAAAATGACCATACTTGATGTCTCAGATACAAGTTATTTCAAACTTGATGATGGTTCACTTTTGACCTTTTCTTTGGGCTTAGTTGATACTGGTGTAGAAGATGAAACTTTCTTCATAGTTGATTTATCAATTGATTGAATTGATGAAGGCCCCCCTTTATTTAAGATAGATTCAACCTTGGAAACCTCATTCATCTTAGAATATTTAGGAATCTCAATTGCTTTAGAATATTTGGAAGTTTCCTTAGTTTTAGATTCTTTAGTAACTTCCCTGGATCTATTTTTATCTTTTACTTTAGTGGTACTCTAATCCTTTCTCTGAGAGAATCTAAAGACTGCGAAGGATTGACTATTCATATCTTCTACAATATCTTTGTATTCATCTTCTTCTTCTGAACATTACTCAAAGAAATGATTAATAATTTATCCTTTAGGATCTTAGATTTCACCTTCAGATGTCCTAGATTCTAGATCTTCTTCGTCAACCTCAAAGATATCAAATTCATCACCTCTTTCCTCAATGACATCACACTTTGAGTTAGTTGTGGGAGCTTCTTCAATAGCAAGCCTTGTCAGAGCACCTATTATTTTGGATTTTTTTGGGAATGTAGCCTTTTCTTGGGATGTCTTTGTAATTAGGAGGTTTACTAATTTGAGAAACTTGCTTTTTTAAATCTAATATATCATTAGCTAACTTAATGAGTACGGCCTCTGAAGCATTGGATGTTTCTTAATTCTTTCCCTTGGGGGAAGTTTTATTGAATTTTCCTGCAATGATTAGATCATCCTTGATTTCTATTGCCATGGATTGAGAAAGTTACAAAGTATCCAATCCAACCCTTCTCATTTGATAACATAATTTTGGTTTTTCTGCATTAATAAAGAAACATTTTTTTCCATTAAGGTTCAGGTGAATTCCAATAGGAACTTTGTTCACCATTTTGTTGAACTTAGCCACAAAATTCCTCATGGGTTCTATTGGATCTTTCTTTTCCTGAGATATTTGGGCTAAAAAGGCATGTTCATATTTTTCCATTTTGAACCTATCTTCGAACTTAGTTTTCATATCATTGCACTTTATAATTCATCCATTCAAAAGATGATGGAACGAATCTGCGGAAATTTCTCGTAATGATTCAATGAAGAGGTGAACAACAACATCTTCATATTCTACATACAAAACTATACAAACAACAAAGGTGGAAATTTGGTCATTAGGTAAAGTCTTCCCCTATCCATTGAACTTGGGAAGGAGCTTCATTGATTCTCGTGGGAGTTCATGTTGAGTTTGTTAGGCCAACGAGCCCATATCATTTCCCCATGGTATGTTAGCAGCCATCTTGGGAAAGGTTGTATGTGAGGGTAAAACAACGTGAGATAGAACAAGTGCTTGACTTGTAGTGATTCCTCTCTTACTTGGTTTTTCAGGACTTGATGAAAGGCTTACAGATTTATGGGGAGTGTTCCTCCTTGGATGAGATAACTTGAAAATAAACTTTCCTTGAAAATAAAAATTAGATCAGATCGACCCTTTGATTTTTCTCCTCGCTTAAAAATCCTTCCTGTCAGTTTGAAATCTTTACAGTGAAAGAATCTGTGGTACGCTCTGATCATCTCTAGCCTTTTCTCTTTTCTCTCTTTCTTGATATCTTTGTGCATGAATGACTCTAGCAACTCTTGTAACTTCATTTTCTTCATTATCCAATACTGCTGCGACAAGATGAAAATGATATTCATTCATGCGCTTTTCCCAAATAGCTTGCCTCAAATTTGGTGATATGTATTCTTGAGTATATTTAAAAAGAATATCTAGTTGCAAGATAGGTGAGTTACCTATAATAGTCATAAAGATTATTTCCTTGGTGGAAGAGGGCCACATCTATGAACAACAATCAACATGCTTCCAGGAGGTCTTCTGGCCACAAGTGTGAGTGTTATTCTTCTAAGGCATTCAATGTAGATTTCTCTATCAATGGATCTATTAACAACAAAAAATTGTTGCAAGCTTTTGTGGTTTTCCAAAGCTACTATCCGAAGGCTAGTAGCAATGTCTCATTAAAAATCTTCATCGGGCACAATATTTTTTTGAAGAACTAGAGCTTGTGCAGAGGGGACATTCATAAATATTTAACCAAACACTGGTTAACAATTCATGAATCCCTATTAGAGTCACCAAAAATTGTTAGCAAATGGATTTGCACACATGCGAATGACATGTAATAGTCAGGGGAAAAAAGTCCCTCCTACATGAAGGTGAGGTTTCCTTTATTGAAAACCAAAACTGTATTTACATCTATACACTCAAAATTGTATGTGTGGGGTGTTTTGGGACATCAAATGGAAAGAAGTGTGAATGAGGGAAATGGAATGGAATGAAGGAAATAAATGGAAAGTAATGGATGGAAAGAGCATAAAATAGTTAGGTAAAAAAACATAATATTCCATAAAGAAGAAGAACAATGGATAACTAACTCAAATAAAATAAGAGATTAAATAATCTAAACAAGAATAAATGAAAGGGAACACACATGAGCAAGTAAATATCAGATCTTGATCATTGTGAACAAGAAAAAAAAATATAGCATTGAAAATAAGATCAAAGATACTATACACATGCAATATTTAAACATTAACATATAATGAACATAGGAACATAAAATGTTACAAGAGATAATGAATGGGACACAAGGTTCATATTTCATTAAGTCTAAAAAATATCTTCACAAAAGAACACAGTTTCTTTCCTGAAACAAAGTTTGCACATAAAAGTACTTTCTTCTCCTCTCTTTAAGTCATGCTTTAAAAATGAGCCTTTAACTTCCTTTTATAACCCAAAATTTTGTTACAAGGTAGTTAGGGGTTACATGAACATTAAATTAGGGAACCTTAAGTGACTTTGAATTTTTCAACTAACTTCTAAAAAGTAACTTGAAATTAGAAACCACTTAAGTTATCAAAAGTCTGCCAAAAGTTAGTTTAACAATAACATCACTTTAAAATATCATTTTAAAACATAGAACAAGACCCAATGCCTTATCCATTAAAGTGGAGGTCTACCTATCTCAACCATATGATAAATGGACTTTCCCACTCTATTAGATACAAGAATGATATCTCATCACCCCATTAGTGAAATTAGGATCTTCCGCCAATTGAAAATATCCGAACCTTTCCAATGTCTCGAACATATTTCCCTCTTCATGAGATTCACTCGGTTGAAGCACAACCTCGCAGAATACCTGTAATTCCAAAATCCTACGCCACATATTATTCAAGTTGGTCATTTTTACCAACTCTCATTGATGATAGTTTTGATACAATCAAACCCGTGATCACCACCATATGCACATCACACATATGTGTATATAATTCCATACAACAATTTGTGCATACCAGGATCACACATTACACACTACTGAATCCCTCCACGGAGCTTGTCGATGCTATGCAAAAGTAAAAAAACCTCTACGAGCTTCACTATATCATTGGTAGATGTGTTCGATTGAGATGATCAAATTGGTCAAATGCAAGCCTCTAATATGGAACCTATGTCACCGCACACTCATCAGAATATCTCTATGTTTACAAAATAACTCTATTTATTTATACAATGTTTTGAAACTATTTTGAGAAAACAAGCATTATGCTAGTGCATACAAGTGTTGCACCACCATTCAATACTTCAATAATGATGCACATGTAATATAGAGGGTTTTCAATGCATTTTTAATGTCCTTATATTGTGGAGAGTCTTTCAATTACCATAATACATTTTACATGATGTAATATGAGATACATACTTATACTAATTTATGAGAAACGTTTTGAAATAAGGAAGATACCACAAACCTTCATGATACACACATATTCATGCCTACTTTAATTGCTATTAGTTGATGTAGGATTCCTTGTGAACATGGATGCTTTTCCAAAATTTGATCATGCTCTTCATTCTTGTGCTACTATAGCCTTTCTTTTGGCCTACATGGCAATTAAACTCAGGCTGGTGCATGGTGTATTTTTACTCGAGCTCCATAGGAGCTCAGTGGTTTTTGATCTTGGGCTTATGAGTGGGATCTCAAAATAGCTGCATGGATTATTATCTATGTTTGGCATGGTATTTTTCTTGACTCTCAGCATGGCTGCCAAGATAAATGCATGGAATTTGTTCTCTACTTTGGCATGGGGAGTATTACCTTTGCTAATGCGTGTGGGCCTATGATACATGCATGACTTATATTTGACAATGTGGACCTCCTCAATGTGTCATGTAGCCTTTGGATCCGTGTCATATTTTTAATTCTTTTTGTTTTAGATATGCGTGAACTTTTGCTCCCTTGGGTTATGTTTTGGACTGAGACATGGATTCACGTGGATTGGTTTACCTATGTAAATGCATGGTATTTTCATTTTATTTTTCTTGATAGCTATGATTATATTTTCTTTGTGTGGATGTTTGCTTCCTAAGTGATATCTCTTTCTTGTCCCTTGCATGGATTAATTTCTCCTTCTACCTAGGTGGGTTGTAAATGGACTGATATGGATAATCTTTTCCCTTATATGCATGGAGAGTGATCCCTTATAAATGTGTGGCTAGTATTACCTTGACATGTATTCTTTTCCAATGCGTGGAAATGATTTTTTTTTTATTATGCGTGGTTTTTATTGCCTTCAACGTGGATTGGTTTAGTTGTGAACACGTGCTTTTGGATTTGCATGATGAATATTTTCTTCCTTCTCGTAAACCGTTTCTTCACTGGTAAATAATAGAGAGTTGGAAATAAAAAGCTTCATAGCTTATTCTATATCAATATTACTCTCGCATGTATTTTACCATAGAGTTCGAGGGAGGGAATTTCTAAATATCCAAGAAGCTTTCTCAATTCGTAACCACTTCTTCTTTCTTCTTGTTGAATAACCAATTCTAAATTTTTTAACCAATTCGCAATTTATTTGGGTAGTGGGCATTAATTTCCAGGAGAATAGAGGGAGAATTTAAGCGTTGCCCATGACAATGGAAAATGAGTTGAAAATTCCCTTCCATTTCTCCACATGGGGAAAATGGGAAATATTTTTCCGTTTGTCCTCAGGTTGGATTGGAAAATAACAAGAGAATTTCCCTCAAGCGGGGGAAAATGGAAGCTTTTCTAGAGAAGGGAAAAATGGAAGTGGAGAGCCAATTTGGCATTCCTGGTAATTTGAAGTGGAATTTTAATTGTCCACAACAATGGGGAAAATGAGAAAAGTTCTTCCAAATTTGTTGAATAAATTTTATGAGGATTAAATTAATATTTATCAATTAAACACCTTAAAATTTAATAAAATTAATTTTTTTAAATAAAAAGGTAAAATATTAATTAATTAATTAAAACATGGTTTATGACATAACATGAGAAGTAATTATCCAAAATAGATGAAATGAAGGCCAAAATGACCAAGAGAATAACACGATCACGATGAAGGTGATAAAACATGATAAAGGACACTTCTAATTTTTTTAAAAAAATTCACGCTATAATTTTGTGAATTCAAAATTAGTTGATAACATGCCTTAATAGTCATATCATACTCCATTATTGTAGTGACACATACAACTCTTTTCTCATTGATATTTTCCCCCATAATGAAGACTCTCACATTAGAATATGAGACTTGATATGATTGATGGACAACATGAATTTGAATTTCTTTAGATATATCATGATGGCAAAAACCTACTTTTTAATATGAATATATTTTAATTCATAGTCTTTCAATGTTTGAATGAAGAAGGCCACTGGAATTTCCATACCTTCATCATTTTTTCAAGTCAAAACAACAACAATACTAACATCAGCTCCATATGCATACAAAATAAAATCCTTACTATAGTTAGTATTGACAAGTGTTGGAGCTTGAACAATTTCCTGTTTGATATTGGAAAAAAATTCCTTCCCTTCAACTATATATTTGAAAGTTAAATGCTTCTTTAACATCAAAGTGATAGGCTTGACTAATCCTGCAAAATTAGGAATAAATCTCCTAACAAAATTAATCTTGCCAAGAAATGACTGCAAAGATTTTTTATGAGTTAGAAAAGAGAGAGAAAGGATGATTGAAATTATTTTTGGATGAATATGCTATCCTTGGAAACAATATGCCCCAAAATATTACCCCTAGAGACTTCAAAATTACACTTTTTGGGGTTAAGAGACACCCTAAATTTCTTACATATCTTAAATACCTTCTCCAAGTGGATGTTGTGATCCTTACTTTTCTTTGAGAAGATGGTAATATAATCCAACTATAAAAGGATGAATTCATTAGTATCACCTTTGAAAGCAATATCCATTTCTCTCCAAAATGTGGCACATGAATTTGACAAACTAAAAGGCATATTTTGATAGGCATATGTAGCCCACTTGGTTGTAAATGCAGTTCTGTACTGATCTTAATCCTTAACCTTGATTTTATTAAAACTTGAATACCCATCCAACACGGTGAACCTTTTAGCACCTGCAATAGTTTATTAAATCCACTCCATGGAAGGTAAAGGGTAGTGGTATTTTAGGGAATCCTTGTTTAACTCTCGAAAATAAAAAAAAAGTTTGATTTTCACATTCTTCTTTCTAACCGGGAAAAGATTGGCCATCCATATAAAGTACTTGATTGGAAAAAATATTTTTGCCTCAATGAGTTTAGATAAGTCCTTCCTCATGAGGGGATGTATCTTAGTCTTGACCAAATTTTGTTTTTTCCTAATGGGCTTGACAATAAATGGATTAAATCGCTTTAGATCTTCATAGTCTCAAGAAAACACATCACTGAATTTTTGACACAAGGAAGTGAAAGATTGTTTCTCATTATTATCACATACCTTTCCCAATAGAAGCTCATTGCCTTGTGTAATTATGACTAATTGAAAATATTATTTCTTCACTATTATATTCTTTTCATCCCATTTAAACTCATCATTTGAGCTAAAAATATGCTCCAAGGTGATTAGTCTTGTTGGTAATTTATTTGTTTTCAGCTGAATAATCTGGTCACCATAGCTATCATGCAAATCAGATTGCATCTCTGAGAAGAATTCAACCTCATTTTGGATGAACTGAATTATTTTTTCATCACTATAAAACACCTACTAGTTGGTTTCATTATCTGGAATGGATGGCCTGGTTATCACCTTGATATGATGCTCATTTCCTATGAAAAAATCCTCAGCACTAGGACTTATTATCCAAGGGCTGCCATTTGATATGCCTCTTTGTTTAACTTCCTTGGCATCACCTGCAGGTTGATAGCATCAAAACACTCTAAAAGGTCCCAAATTTTATGCTTATAATATTTCATCAGCTTATTCCTTGTGGCACACTTCCCTCTCACCTGATGAATCACAAATTCTATTTCCCTAAAAAATGTGCAATGATTTAATCTTCCTCTTTTAAGCAATTAATAGACCATACACTGATGCATCATATTATGCCACATTATTGGAACATGCAAACTACAATATGTGAGAGAACAAAAAATTCTCATTCAATGAGAAAATCAAAACAACACATGCCCCAAATCCATTTCTACTCCTTGAACCATCAAAGAACATCTTCCAGTCCATAAGTATTGTTATTTTCTTTCTTTAGTGGTGCAGTCAGAGTATATCCTTCTTTAAGTGTGTGATAAACACTAAGACCAGTTTTCAAAATTTCATCATAAGGATCCTTATCCTTGCCCTTGTCAAAAGGGTGGCCCTGGACATTGATAAAAATGGTTCTCTCAAGCTAGCTTTGGAATCTTATGTGGATGGTTCGGAGCCTATTTTGGAGGAGGAGGATTTGAGTGATGATGAGGATTATTTAGATGGAAACATGGAAGAGGATGAGCTGGAGGTGGTTGCGGCACAAAACCTACAGGACCTGAAATCAAAGTAGACCTTGAACACTAAGCCAAAAACTAAGGGTGAGTCTAGCAAGCAAGGTACCCCAACTCCTATAAACGCTCAATTGGAACAACACTATGAATCTATGGGTCAAGTCGAATTGATCAAAGGGGATAATCACATAGCCAGGATGGTTGTTGATATTGATGAACTTAAGGGGGACATGTGGCCAACTAAGAGCTTGGTCCACTTTCTGTTTAATGATTGGCACAAGATGAGGGAGCAGGTGCAGGAAGCTGTTAGCAATGGGTAGGGTGGCAAGATCGAGATCCTAAAGGCTTACTTGGGGGCCATTACTAGGGATATGGATAAGGTTAAAGATATCCTCCATAGCTATATGGAATGGAGCATCGTGACTGTTAAGTCAACCCTGTTACACCTTCAAACTCCTGGGTAACTTGCCAATTCTTATTATGCTGTGGATAGTCAAGGAAGGAAACAGGAAGGCGACCCCAGATGGTTTAGACCTGGACTCTTTAGCTGTTAATATTGATTATATTGCTAAACAATGGGCTTAGGTGTTGGAGGGGCTTGAAAAATCCTACAAATGAATTTGGTGCGGGGTGTTATGTTTTTTCACTATCTCTATCTTTGGCGGTTAGTTTTGTCAATGCTGTTAGTTGCACTATGGTTTTTTGCTGCTATTAGTTTCTCTTATTGGGCTCCTAAATGCCCTTATTACTATGAAATTTTATACTATAGTGTTTTGATGTTATTATAATTTTTCTTTATCCACTCTCATGGAGCTTTCTGGTTTGTATAGGGTAGGGTCCGCTTAACCCTCTTTTTACCACTAGTAAAAAATAATGCATTTTGTCCCATTCATCTAAGGATACATCAGGAATATGAGGAGGAATAGGTTGTTCTTCTGAAATTGAATCTTGCTCATGCTCTTATTAAATTGGAAATTTTGATCAAGATTAATAAAGTGACTCCACATACTAATAAAATACAATAACTCACAATTAAATAAATTCAACAAGATAAGTCACAAAATTACCCAAGGTCATGTTTGACGTCACCCCCAATGGGGACCTCCAAATAAACAACAACAACATACAACAAACAAATGCACATGTTGCCATGGTGACCTGTTGTCAATACTCCATATTCCTTCACTGTTGGTCTCATATCCCCCTTTTTCTTATTGTGTTGTGAACACCTACAAAATTCAAGACGATACCTTTCTGGCCTCATGGCCATATTAACGAAATCAAATTAGTGAAAACACATTTATATAAACATATCAGTAATTATCGTAGCTAAACCATCACAAACAAGTAATTCATCACAATTCATGATTTCAATTTTATCAATTATCAAATAGCAATTAGATCATCAAATAAAATAAATCATCTGACATCATATAATTATTGAATTAAGTGTATCAGTCTAGTACAAGCTCAAGATCATCTAATTTTGATATATCCAAAACATGCATATAATCCATCTTCTAAATCATATCATAAGTCTAAACATCCATATTGTCTATCAATTAAGCAATCAAAATAACAATCTACATCTGTTAATATCTAAAATGTGATAACAATGCCCATAACTCTAATCTATAACAATCAAAATCACAAACATATAACCGTCAAAGAGGAGTGGACACTGTCATCACCAATCCGGCACTATGATAATTCTTCACCGGGAACTCCTCGTGCTATGATTATTTACTAATGCACAACTTTTAGTTTGGTGGATGAAATCTGGAAACAAAACAACAAACATAACACAAGAATACCATAGACTATGATAAGAAGGAATGATGATAAATCTGAAATATCAGTGTAAATTATAATATCAACATGAAATTGTTAAAATCTCACCCATGGGGTACTTCAAGTGTTACTGACTTCACTTGCCTTTCAACAATAACTATGGGAGAAACTTCACAATTACACCTCTTAATGGCTTCTTTAACACACCTTCCAAATGATGGCTTCCTTTACAAACTTACTCATACAATATTTCTCACTACTTCCTTCTATGCTAAATGACGGGGTGGCCTCTCTATTTATAGAACTTCCAGGCTTATCCATCTTATCTCTAAGATAGGATAAGAAATCCACTCGGACGAATCATATTCCATACCTTAACTCTTATCTGTATATGTAAGCTTATCTTTTAAGATAAGATTAACCTTATCATTTCACATGGGTTCCACATTTTAAAACTTTTTACAAATAAAATACACAAAATATTTATGACCTCACTCCTTGTCCTTATTACCAATATAATATTTCTAATTCCTAATCATGTAGACCCTACTTCTCTACTTACCCTAACTTTAACATTTTAACATTACCAGACCACTTACGACAAATATTTACTTTTTACTACAACATTCCTATTAATTAATGAAATAAAAATTACGGAGGAAAATTTTAGTGTCTAAATCTTCCCCCTTCCTAGCTTCTACTCTGTCCTCAGAGTAGACTATTCTGGTGCTTGAAAAATCTTCAACTTGTCATGGTTGATCCATTTCGTAATGGGAGTGCCATCCAATTCCTCTAGTCGATACGTACCATTTTCATGCACAACTGCTATTTTGTAGGGCCCTATCCATTTTGGAAGAAATTTTCTTTCTTGTTTTTTGTATCTGGAATCATATACTAGAACCAAATCATTCACATGAAATGGAGACCAATGGATCTTTTGATCAAAGTATTCCTTCTGCTTCATTTTCTTCTTATAGCTTGTATCCTTTGCTATTTACCTCATTTCCTCTAGCAAATGAAGATGTACCAACCTTTCTTTTACTGAATCACTTTCATCCATCCTTTCATTTTTCATAACTCTCATAGTGGGAATATCAAACTCAATAGGAAGAACTAGATCAATGCCATAAGCCAACTGAAATGGGGATTATCCTGTTGCTGACTTTGATGTTGGCCTATATGCCCAAAATGCTGCATGAATCCTTTTATCCCACTTATGTACTTGCAAGGCTGCATATTTTGCTATAATTTGACACAACACAAAAATTTGTTCATTCCAATTGTCCATTTGTGCTTGGCTTGTATGTTTTTGCCTTCCCGTGCTTAATAGAAAACTTGTTGACTAGGGCTTCTACCACCTCATTAATGACCTTAACATAAGTGTTGAGGGGCGATCAATTTTTAAACCCAACATATTCATTACAGACTCGGTCATTACATTAACTGCAGCACCTCCATTAATTAAGACATCATGAATTAAAATACCATTACATGTGTTTGACAAATACCTCAGCTTGTGGAGCATAGGGATCTGCCTCTGCCTCTAAAACAGGGACCTCAACCTCTTTCCTTCGTCGAGCACTGAGTCCACTTCGTAGCTCCCGCATCTTCTCAGAAGACATAGCCAAGAGTTGACCATATGTAATATTTGTAGGCCTTTTGGACAGATATTCTAAAATGCAGTGTGGTCCTTGTCCCTGTGAAATTAGAAAATCCTGCACACCCAACTTTCTTCTCTTATGTTTCTTACTAGTTTCTCCTTTCATCTTCTTAGGATCATTTCAATCTTGATTATCTTTTTCTTTCTTTCTTTTTGTTACAAACACATCTACTTCATTATGTATACTCTTATCTATTACATCAACAGAATTCACAGGTGCTTTTCCTTTATCATTATCTCCTTGTACTAGATGTAGAAGCTCTATCTGAACAATTATACTTATAATGACCCTTTTTATAACAACCATAACATATAACTTCAGAAATATTTCTTTTTGGACCTCTATCTCCTCCTTGAGAACTAAATTATTTTCCTTGAAGAAGATTAATAGTTAACTGACCCATCTTCTTGAGTAGATCTTCATACTCAGTAGATGGACTAGGAGAAAGATTTGTGCTCACCGAGAGTGGTTGTGGATTCTGGACCAAAGGTGCTGGTGTAGGCTCTACTTTAGCAACAATTTCTTTGGGCTCCTCTTCCATGCTTTCTTCTTTCCTTCTTGCAATCTCTTTTGCTTGTTTAATGGTAGCTAGGCGGTCATACTTCACTCATTGTATGATCTCTGGCTTCATCCCAAGAATGAAGTGCTTACAGAGGAGATTATCCACGCCATTCATCAACCCATCCGCTAATCCTTCCTTCTAGATCTAGGCATCGAGCTTCCTCCTTAGCTCTAGAACACGAGCATGATAATCCCTTATCTTCTCCTTCTCTCATTGGGATAGCTTTGTGATATCAATCATGAGATCTGCATATTTCTGTTGTTCACCAAATTCTTCAAGAAAACTTTCAGTTAATAAATCCCATGAGTTTTTCACATTATCACCTAGTGTTTCAAACCACCTAAGGGCTGAACCATACAAAAAGGTAAGAAAAAATTCAGTCCATTGTTCCCTTCTTATAAGGCCATTACAAATACAAGATCGTTTAAACTCTTGAATGAAAGAGGAAGCATCTTCATTAGATTGGGCTGAAAAAAATAGGAATCTTCCCCATTTTCAAAAGTAACCACAGTGAAATACCAACCCACAAGTACAATCAACAAGACTTATATGCACAAATAATTGGAATCACTATAATAGAAAGTAGAAATGACCATGGTAAACTATGGTAAAACTTGACTTACTGTGGTAAAAACTGACTTTAATGTGGTAAACACTATTCACAGTAAAAAGTGAAGTTACTGCAGTAAATACTATTCATGGTAAAAAGTGACTTTACTGCGGTAAATACTATTCACAGTAAAAATGACTTTACCATGGTAACTATTATTCATGGCAAAAATGACTTTACCATGGTAACTACTATGCACAGTAAAAACAAGGTTACCCTCCAAATATTTTCTGACTAAGTGGGAATATCTCTCGAGAAAATCCACCAACAAGGAATGGTCCTGGCTACGGAACCAAAATGTCATCACCAATCCGACACTATGATAATTCTTCACCGGGAACTCCTCGTGCTATGATTATTTACTAATGCACAACTTTTAGTTTGGTGGATGAAATCTAGAAAGACAACAACAAACATAACACAAGAATACCATAGACTATGATAAGAAAGAATGATGATAAACTTGAAATATTAGTGTAAATTATAATATCAACATGAAATTGTTACAATCTCACCCATGAGGTACTTCAAGTGTTACTGACTTCACTTGCCTTCCAACAATAACTATGGGAGAAACTTAACAATTACACCTCTTAATGGCTTTCTTTAACACACCTTCCAAACTGATGGATTCCTTTACAAACTTACTCATACAATATTTCTCACTACTTCCTTCTATGCTAAATGAGGGGGGTGGCCTCTCTATTTATAGAACTTCCAGGCTTATCCATCTTATCTCTAAGATAGGATAAGAAATCCACTCGGACGAATCATATTCCATACCTTAACTCTTATCTGTACATGTAAGCTTATCTTTTAAGATAAGATTAACCTTATCATTTCACATGGGTTCCACATTTTTAGACTTTCTACAAATAAAATACACAAAATATTTATGACCTCACTACTTGTCCTTATTACCAATATAATATTTCTAATTCCTAATCATGTAGACCCTACTTCTCTACTTACCCCCAACTTTGACATTTTAACATTACCGGACCACTTACGACAAATATTTACTTTTTACAACATTCCTATTGTACTTTGACTGTTCCCGTACTCTACATTATTGGTGGCACCGTACTGGTACGGCACCATTATCTTCTATCAGACGCTACTACTAATTACACTTAACAACATCCTATTCCTAATACATACATTAATGAAATAGAAATTACGGAGGAAAATTTTAGTGTCGACAGGTCACTAGAGGAACCACGGCTCGATTCTTAGTATTTTACCTCATTTTTGGAAGTCAAAGGAACAAGTTTTCCAACTATTTTCTCAGAGGCATGGCATCCTGCCCTTCTACCTGATGTAGCTTCTGTATGTGAGTCCCATTGAACGTGAACTTGATCAATCTCTTTTTTTTTCAGGCTTTAGGTACTTATTTTCTAAAATATGGAAAAAAGTTCCACCATTTTCCCCATAGGCCCATGACCTCACATTTTGGACTGAGTTCCAATGCTAACATTACTTTCCTATCGAGGCCACGCTGTGTAACTAACAATCCTTTGTCCCTTTTTAAACATGAAATACATCAAAGCCTGTAAATATCCCCAAATCTCTGTTTCTTCATTTCTAGATGATAGGCCACATGTCTCAATGGCACATCTTTAAGATGGTTCTAAAAAGTAGAGACCCCAAATAAGCTACAATCTCAAGCTTACGGGTCTTAGTTCGATAATGGATTGTGTTAAAAATTATGAAGGTTCAGACAAGAAGAAAAACCATCATGTCTAAGGTCTGAGACATGATCTGCTTCCGTCCGTTGAAAAGTCCAAGATAAAAAGGAAAAATCGAGTAGAAGCCTCCTGTAATCTCTGTCCTCCTGACACTTCTGTCAAAATAAAATTCAACGGGATGGTCCTGCAAACATGCATACCATACAGTGTCCCTTTAGGAGCCATGCCTATAAAAATTCTAAGATAAGGGAAGGCTTGGTAGGAAAGCTCTGCCACGTAAAAGTACTTCATGGTGTACCTTGACAAGATGGTCCCCAAGAACAGTAGACCCTGAATGCAGTGTGGGCTTACCACATGATCTTATGTCCCACCAAAAACTATACCGGCTACATAATATTTGTTACTAAGTCCAAGAAAAGCAGTACGTAAATCCTCCATGTGTCATCCCGGGCGCATGCTCCAAATGGTAAACCAAAAGTGTGTATTTTTACAAGGACCATCATTCCTCCACATGGAAAAGTTTTTGGTTGAAGCAAGCCATAGATTTTTTAGAGTGCCCCATCAAGCTCACGTCAAGACATAAAAGGGCCATCTTTCAATAGCTTATGTAGAGATGGTAAATTTGACCAGGGAAAAATCACCCATCAAACCATAAATATGCAGGAAAACCACCATTTGAGCCCAGAGATGATTTTTTCTTCAATGATAGAGAATTTGGAGATCGGTTACCCAAGTATTCAAATCCATGGATCCTCCGAGCTACATCCTATTTCCATTCCGGTATGATGTGAGGGAGGAGAAGGCTAGCTGGGTGCTGATACTCAACCTTCAACTTACGTGACACTCTAAATTTTGTGAAATAAGGAATGAACTACGATCTCTCCATAGTACACTCTAAGGGTACAGACCTCCCTCATATGGATAGAGAAGTGAAAAACAATCTTCTTGGACCTTTAAGTGATGGGTCGACCTAGGAAGGTGACATGATCAGCGGAAACCAAAAGGAGGATAGAGTCTTTTAAGCCACCATATTTACGGGGAGACATATATTTGACCTCTGTGTCTGAGAGGCCACACATAGATTACCTTTAATGACAAATGGGGCGATCACTAGTTTCCCCTACCAATAACATCTTTGAGACTCAATCTATGATTTGGCTACAAGGTAAAAGTAATAAGATCACGAAATGAACTAAATCATCTAGCATCATATAATTATCAAATAAAATGAATCAGTTTAGTATAAGCTCCAGATCATCAAATTTTGATATATCCAAAAAATGCATATAATCCATCTTGTAAATCATATCATAAGTCTAAACATCCATATTGTCTATCAATTAAGTAATCAAAATAACAATGTTCATCTGTCAATATCTAAAATGTGATAGCAATGTCCATAACTCTAATGTATAACAAGAAGAATCATAAACATATAACTGTCGAAGAGGAGTGGGTACTACACAAAATCATACTTGGGATCTTATTTACCTAAGATATAATGTTCCATGGAGTGTAAAGATTAAGTTCATTCTAAGGTCCAAGTTTTCTATGCTTAAAGGAAACACACCTGAAGGGTAGTTATGCATGAATCTTATACTAGGGCTAACTGTTTTAGTTAGATTTCTTCATTACATTTTCAAAGTAAGAAACACCACACACCAATTATTTAATCATTAGTTACACACTCGAATTGAACTATAACCTATTAAATTCAATTTCATTTAACACATTTATCCAACGTTTGCAATACATTTTTTTTGAAATCGAATAACACCCATGTTTAGATGAAGATTTCCCTTAAATACTAGCATCTTAAAAATATTACAAAAATTTATTAATAAACATTTCAATACTTAGAAAATTTTGAGCTTATCCTTTATAATATCTATTAACATATATATTCAATCCCCCTTTTTACCATATGTAAATCTGAATAAAAAGAACTCCTATAGTTATATGCACATTTCCCAAAGCACCCCTAAATCTAGCATCTTATTCATATTACCAAATTTCAATAATAAGTATTTACTGTAACATAGACAATATATAAAAATTTCCTTCCATTAACATACATAGAATTCTAAAAATATACAATGAATCACACCCACATGTCGTTTCGCCATCTTACTTGCATCATGCAAAACCATGTGAGAATGAAAAAAATGATAAATCAGTGGCATGACATCCACCTAGATCTAGCATAATTAATGTTTTTAGCATCCCATTTACATAATAATAATTTGCATTCGAAAGGAGAGCATTAGAGACACATATTTATTTTATTTCATTTCACTCCACTTCATTTCTTAACCAAGGCGAGGGAAATAAATAGGGAGAGAGAAAACCACTATTTTTCCAAAAGTTCAATTTCACACAAAAAGTCACATGATAGAGTTTCAAATAGTTAGTTACAAGTGTCAACAAGTTTCCACAAGGGTTTGGTAACCCGACGAGGGTCCTACAACTTTCTTTTTACATTTTCCTATAATTTAGGTTCGGAGGCTAAGAAAATACTTTCAAAAGTTGTCTTCCGATGAGAAAACACATCACGGGTAAGTTTCTACGTTTCCTTCTATACACAAATAATTCAAAGGAGCTCATAGAATTTAGAACTGGGAGCCGGTTTTCAAACGGCGACGAGTTTTCTGGAGCCACCGGTCGTAATTGGTCCAATTTGACCTAGTCAAACTGTGACGGATGCCTACAAAATGCCTTTGCTAAACTATCAAGAAGAGTGTTTTTCCCCAAACTGAAGGTTCCAAAAAATTATCTAGTAAAAACACTAGAGGTTTGCGAAGTCGGATAAGCATTTCATTGTTCATAGTTTAAACGGCGAGCCGATACGAAACGCAAATTTTCAATTTTTACTTCTTCCTAAAAGTGCAACATGAGGTAACGGGGCTCTAAGAGGAGCATTGAAAATATCATAGATGATCAATCGAGGTTCGATCCAAGGATTGAAGTGACTCCTCACATAACAAGGTACACGAAGGAAACTTAACATCTCCTTTCCCGAGTTACTAAGGTTGATTTGTGAGTCTTCGAAAATCATGATTTATTGGTTTTAACAAGGAAACAGTCAATATATATACAGGAACTCAACGGGACTCTCAAACTTGTCAATAAAAAGGGGTATTGTAGCAATTTAGTTTCGTTATGAAGTTTTCTAGATCATCTCAAAATGAGGGGTTGAGTTCATGGTTGTTTACCAAGGAGATATTTGGATTGCGTAATTTACGATATGACATCTTATTGTTTTGAGACAAGTTTATTTAAAACAATCAAATGTATGATAATCCTAAGGTTGCTTCAAAATTTTATTTCATTCCAAATGAAAAACTAAAGAGCAATAATTATGAAAGATAAGGAGAGATGAACCATGCTTAGAGGATATTAAAGCCAGTTGAAATTGTGAGGTCAGTATTAAGCGGATAGCTAGGAATTTCAACAAATGGCTTACACTGCATCCACCATTCCACCATTGCATTTTGTTCAAAGATTATGCCTCGAGGCATATCAATAATCCTTTCTGGTACCAAGGTTGGCCCATCTCCATCTTATACTTGAATGAGCCACCTTATCTTATGTTTTGACGGTGGAGTTGTAAACCCATTTCTTTCACTCCTCATGGCATAATGAGTATAAATTTTCCATGGAGATTAAAGACCTTTTCCATTTGATTGGTATAAAAGCAAGGATCGTTGCTACTACCCAGAAATGGGAATTCCAAAATATTAGAATTGTGGTTATATTTTGTTGGGTTTTCAAATTATTATAATGTCATCATCACAAAAGTAAGACCCTATTTTTGTGCTCTCCTGATCTGATCCATTGCTTTCAAAGTTCTTGTCATTAGGAATATGTTCCTCATCGCTGTCATGTATAATTTCTTCATAAATTGAGTTCTCTGGCCAAAAAAGCCTCATGAAATTCATTGTCTTGATGTTCAATATCTTCCATCAGTATAATTGTTTTCAAGTGAAAAATAATCATACTTAGAACTTCCCACAACATCCGTATCTTCATTAACTTGTGTACGCAAATCAGCCAACATTGCAAGGTAGTCATCATCACAATGCTCAACTAAAATGAAATATTATACATCATCCCCATACATGTGGACTAATTGATCCAAACAACTTTTTTCACAAGCTTGACTTGATCATCGGACCCCATTTTTTTCATAGCCAAAAATTTAAATAACAAAACTTTCTCATAATCCAAATTGGACCCCATTTTATTTCATAGAGAAAATGCTTTAAATGATTTGTGCCTGCCAAAATTTGTATTTTTTTTTGTAGAGGTTCTAACATATCTTATTACACTTCTTTGTCACTCATAAGAAATTGTGATCAACTTGACATCATTCTAAAACATTCTATCACTGGTGCAATTATCCTACGTAGAACTTTCCATCCTCACACACCCTTCTTGGACCAAACTACTAAACATGGACAAAAACCATGAAATAGGTTTATCCAAAATTGATAGTTTCATCCCATCCTCTGCAACAATTATTTTCTCAATTTAATATCGTTTGTCAACATTACCTTCCTCATGGTGTTAAACTTAATGCAACAATTATACCAGTAAAACCCTATATAAGTAGGCCAATCACACTCATTTGCCAACGCGACACTTCATCTTTTGAGAACTTTTCAAATGACTTCCTTGAAATCACTCAAAAGGCATTCAAATCTCCCTTAAAGCCTTGTCTGAGGTCCAGTAACATAAATGGGACCACTTATAAAATGTATGCATAGGATCGAAACCTACATACAGATTAAGCACTCCAAACTAGGTTCTATGAGCTCATTCCCTGCCAAAACATTTCAAAACCAAATGTGAAGTAATAAGAACGTGGTACAAGCATCCCATTATTGTTAAACATTATCAATGATTTCTCATTTTCAATTATTTTTCCTCTGGTCCAATACAAATATCGCACATTTGCAAGGTGAAAATACATGTCTAATTTGAGGCCCATTCAAAGCTTAGTGGAACCATGTGCCTAGGTGCCTCCACCAACACCCACTGTACTTCAAAACCATTAACAAATTTACTTTTGTTTCATATTTTAGTGTTTTACTTGTTTTTTTGTTTAGAGGTTTTTTATTTACTCATAAATCAATCTTTATATTGAGACAATTTAAATGTCATTTTATAACCTAATGTAGTTACAAAGTACCAAAAATCCCTAGATGGAACTATTAGTTATGAATATTAGTTTTATGATAGAATGATAAATAACTATCGAAATTCTCATTTGTCATAAAATTTGACGGTTTCATTCTAGCATAGTTTACAAATCTCAACCTCATGCCAAAGACGAAAAATGATGAGGATTACATTCCCCTACCCTTATTCATCCTTTCCAATTTGGACACCTAGATCAAGGTTAGAAGAGGGTCACTCATAAGCTAAGGAGGAAAATGATTCAACAACTATATTTCACCAACGAGAAAGATACTTATTGCAAAGCATGTCGTACATGGTATAGGGAGAGGTTTGATAATTCTTAATGTTCTAGCTGAAATATTGGTACATTTTCATTTTATATTATTCCCTAGTTAATATTTTCCCTTAAAAATATTTATTAATCTCAAGCTCTTAATATTCATTGTTTAAATCATTTTGAATTTATTTCTTTGGTGCCCAAACTCAACCTGTATTATCAGGTATGCACAAGGCCCAAACAAACACCAATAGGTTCTAAACAACAACCTATATAATACATACCTACACACTATGTATCACATCAGAAGAACTAAACTAAACCATGGAGAATTAACATACATGGTCCACATAACATAATTTATTGATTATTCACACACATATCCAAGACACAAAGTACTCATAACATAAGCATACTATAACAACATGGAATTCCCAATTGTGTACATAATGGTTTCACATCAACTCAAACTACATAATTATAGCCTTATATAGGGGGATGGAAACACCATCACAAAACATTACCCAACTCAAAGAGTACACATAGTCATATTTCTAACTCCACTACATCCCATAACATCACAAACAATGTGCATATACCTACAAATTATTATAACTCATTTATCTCCTAAAGCATCCCTTGAAAATCCATATACCTCTCAAAGGTTTTACATCAAAATAAATTCATATACCTCCCAAAGCATCATAAACCATAGCTCCATATACCTCCCAATTTTCCAATAAAATAAAGATAAAGTTTCCTTTTCACTCCATAAAAGAGGCCAGTCACCCTATGGCCCTGGGAACATAAGGTCCAAATACCTCAAACCCAAGTGACATAATAACTCGTCATTCAACAACTCACTAGTTCTTTGTAACTCCTTGGAAGAATTACCCCCATAAAAAAGTGGGTATAGGTTCCACCACTCCATGGTGATCCCATGACATATTCACACATTACGACATTAGAACCACATAACGACCAATTATTTCAAACCCAAGTGGAAAAATTACAAGCCTTGGGCTAGGCTATAAAATTTTTAAACATGAAAATGGATTTAAAATAAGTAAAACAAATGGCCAAATAGCCATATTTAGTGCAAAAACACATGCTTAGTGCAATAACCAAATAACAATTCCTAAAAAATAAGCTTCACATCAATAAGGAAAACTGTTTGTTCTAACAAGAAAAAAAATGTTCAATTTACAAATAAAATATGTATATAGAAATAGCACATCAAAATAAATATGTGGAATTATATGACCACCAAAGGGGTACTCAATGAGTTGCTGGCACTCGAACATCAAGCCTCAACTCATAAAATAAAATATCAAATAATACAACAATCATCATCTCTGTCTGAATCATCCATCCACGCCTTCCACAAGGTTAAACATAGTGGTAACTACACTTAGGTTGAATCCAAATGATAACCATATAGGGAGATCTGAATTCATATAGGCTCACCATCTACTGATAAGGTGATGTAAAAAATATCTCATGACATCCATTGAAAATTCCATACATACGAAAATTGAACATGGGTGGGTTTTCATCCTATGTAAGATTCAACAGTTTCCTATTCATATACTCAAACTCGAGTGACTGGGATTTGGTATGACATTTCCTCACTGAAAAATATACCTTTTACCGATTTCCCTTAGGGTCTGTTAGTGTAAATTTCACAACATAACACATAACTACATCACTAACACAATGGTGGTTCACGCACATTAACCATAACATCTACGCATGGTACCTATATAGGGTAAATCACAATCCATTACATTCACAGGTTACAATAAATCACATTACCACATACGACACTTCCTTGATAAAAAGTGCAATGACAATACAAGCTTATGGATCAAGGATTACATATTCTAAAATCACACATTTGAACCATCACATATTAGAAATTATATGTATGAGGAATACAATGTCTAACATTCTTGATACATATATCATCACTTAGTAATTACTCATGGTACAATAACTTCATCTTATCACAACACGGTGAGGCGATACAATCCAATTCACTTTTACATTGTAATTTCCATGCTTAAGTCTCCTACACCTATGAATCCATCTCCTCGCCTTATTAATTTATCATAGGGTATCCCTTTATACAAACACATTTATAAAAATCACAAAAACCTTAGTAATACAAAAACATTAGTAATATTATCAAAATAAAAAAATCATGACCTAAGTGACATGCACAACATGTGCATTCTCTAATATCACAATTACAACATTGTTAACATAACAACATATATCACATTAGTCTTCCAATACCACCACATGCTAGAATTTCACAACTCCATATCCAACATAGAGGTTCAAGAGTACACAAGACTCCTCTCTGATACCAAGTGTAACTCACATATTTTACAGACTCGAAACAACACTATAATATGTGTCATATTTTTTCTCTTACATAATATCATCTTCGACACTTATTATAAATGTAGTTCCCACTCCTCTTCGACACTTATTATATTTTGATTTTGATTACTGTTGACTATAGACATGGATATTATTATATCATTTTGGTTTAGCATGTGATGTTAGATGATAGAGATATTCTGACTATTGATGGATTGTGATTCATAGTATGATTTGTGTGGATTCTTAGAGGCATAGAGAGAATTTTATATTAATGATGATGATGTGTTGTTGGCATATATATTACTAACAATCGGAATTCTTGTCGTGTTGAGTACGATTTAGCATTTGAACTAATCTTGATCTTGTTGATATTGATAAAAATATAGAATTGAGATGTTGTTGAAATTTTAGACAAATGATAGCATTGTTTAGTTGAGATGATGATTTAGCTATATGAGGATGGTTATTGATTTATGTGTGTATATTTTATCTTTGATGTTTTTGATGTGGCCATGAGGCTGAAGGAGGTATTGTGTGATTTTGCAGGTAATTATATCACAACAATCAAAAGGGGGATTGGAGACCAACCACAGTGGAATACTAGATGGATACAATGAAGGTCACCATGGAAACTTGTGTAATGTTGTTGTTTTTTGTTTTATTTTGTTAGGGGATCCCCATGGGGGGATGACCTCCAATTGTGACCATGGGCTATGTGTGCAATTCTTTCCCTTTTATTTTATTTATTGTAGAGTATGTGATTTATTTTGTGATGTAATTTATTTAATCATTGTTGATTAATGTGCCTTTATTAAGTAATTTAATCATGTTATTAAGTTATATGGGGATGTGACAAAAGGGGTCATTTATTAGAGTAGTTTGTCTTTCAGATTTTGTGATTTTTATTGAGTATGAGTGACTTTGAGTGTTGTACACTCTACCTTACCTTGGAATTTCGGATTTGGGCTTAAGGGCCATTTTTGGAGGCTTGTGGGACAAGCTAAGCTTGTCCCACACCTCTTAATTTCATATACCAACCCTACCTATGGATTGGGGGTCAAAAATAGACCCCATTATGTGTTTTGTAAGACAAAAAGTGACATTTATTGCACTTTTCTTACATGGGTTTTAAATTATGTCCTTAGGGGGTGTGGGTTTGGATTGTGTGTGTAAGAGGCTTGTCATTCCTCTCAACCACCAATTTATTGTGCATTGGGGTTGAGGTTTGACTTGTGATGTGGAGTTGAGGATAAGTGATGTGGCATCCTACATGGAGCCACCTCACCCTCCTCTTCCCTTTTTCTATATATGCAAGTTTATTTGTTTGTTTGGGGGTTACTTCATTTCATTTGTGCTCTTGTATTTTTGGAGTTGGAGAGTTTTGGAGTGCTTGTTGAAGTTTTGGAGCTTGTTGGAGTTGGATTGAGCTTGAAGGAGCTTGGAGTGTGATTCTTTGATCAAGTTCTACCATGGAAAGGTAGGAACTACACCCTTGTTTTAATTGTTTTCTTTTATATGTGTATATTTGTATGTTAAAGTGAATGGTTTGCATGCTTGTTGGGACCTTGGGTAGAATGCCTAAGTATGGTGTAGGAGAAGGCTATGGGGATCTTTTATATGTAGGGAGGCATAAGATTTTATTTCATGTTTTTGGAGGGAGTTGGGTTGGGTGCCCCACCTTTGATAAGAAAATGCTTGCATTTCTTACTTGGTTCTTTTGAGGGAGACATAAGAGATTGTAGGGAGGCATAAGAGAATGTGGGAGGCATAAGAGGATCTTGAGGGAGGCATAAGAGTTGTGTAGGGGTTTTGAGATGTATTTTGGAGGGTTTTAAGGTGGGCACCTAATCCCATTGGGAGGCATAAGTGATCTCCCCATAGATCCTTGCTCCATTGGCTTTGCATTTTCAAGCCTTGTGTATTTTGATTAGATTTCCTTCTTGTGATTGTATCTTGTGTTGAATGTGTTTTGAAATGGTTGTGAAATTTTTATTGTGATGTGGAAGCTTTGTGATAGTTTCCATGAGTTGGATCCATCCTTTATTGCATTTTGGTTGGGGCTCGGGGGCCAATGAGGAGGATAGCTTCTTCTCCTCATTGGATTATTGGTTGGGTGGAGAGTGTTGCCTCTCCCCCATTTTTTGTTGTGATTAAAGTGAAGAAATGGTGGAGCTCTTGTTGAAGAATTGGGACTTGGAGAATTTGTTGAAGTCAAAAGAAATCCTTCATTGTAGAAAACCTTTCTTGTAATTCTAAGGTGGAAGACTAGTAGTATTGTATTTAAAAGAAAAGTTGCATCCTATATTTTGTTTATTAAGTTGTAATGCATTTTTGGAAAGGAAAGCTTTTTGCATTGTAAGAAATGAGCTATGCGCATAGAAAAAAAATGTTCATTATTATTTGTTAAAGTTGTATTATTGTAAAAATGAAGGAGGAACATAGAAGTTGTAAATCATTGAGAATGTATTCTTAGAAAATCTTAAATGTATAATAAAGTTGTTTGTAGTTACCTTGAGTAAATGGTTGTAGTAGTAATGGAAATGTGCAATAAATTATAATGAGTTATTTTGTTGAAAAATTGCATTTTGTTGTGGAAAGGAAAAATAATGATACTAGGAATAGATTAAGCTTCATTCCTACTTTTGAACTTGAAAGAAATTTTGTTGGAAGAAAATAAAAATGATCTTGTAGTTGTTTTCTTGTTACTATTGAAATAGAAAATCTTTAAATTTAGTAATTTAAGTATGGAATGAATAAATGGTGTAACCTTTCAACTAAAGACTTTAGACACATAAATTCAAGCTAAGGATAAACCTGTAAACACTCTAGTAAAATTGGTTTTTGGAAAAATTACGGAATTGATGGTTCTATTTTTCAAAGAACAGGACTGCCACCTTGTGCAGAGCGGCGGTCTCACCCTGTGCAGAGCGGTGGTCTCTGAACCGCCCACCCAAGGAAAGGAGGTGGTTTTTGAATCATCACCTAGGTAGGGTGGCAGTCCCAAGACCGCCAACCTGCTTTGGGTGGTGGTTTCATCACTGACGGCGGAAAAATAAAAATCCATGACTGTGGAAATTTTAAACTTGTTTTATTAAAAATTTAAGCCTGCAAATATGAAGAGGAAATCACCAGCAAGCCATAAGGGCATAAATTCATTGTTCTAAACATGTAAATCTTTAAATGGGCATTTAAATGTACTCAATCTCATAGATTAAAATGGAAGTAGGGTTTTTTCCCAAAAATAAAACTCTAAAATGGAATTAACTAAATAACTCCAGATTTAGAGTGGAAATACAATCTACAACAAATGGAAGACATTACAATAATAAATCCATAATCTAAACTAAACTAAGCTTGATTCTAGTGAATTCCTTCATGGCTTCTTCCCTCCTAGCTTTCATGGCTTCCACTCCTCCAACCTACAAAATTAAAGAAAGAAAAGAGACCAAATGAGGAGGCTAGGGAAAGAAAAAGGATTTAATAAAATTTCATAAGGATGGTTAGGGTTCGTTGGAAATGTTAGATCTAGTGGCCATAATGGATTTGATCCAAGGGTTAAGAATCAACCCTACAATTGTTAGGTGAGAATATTCATATTATGGTTGTAATTTTTAAATAAATCAAATGTATGTGAAAATGGGTGAATGGGGCCACTTAGTGCCCTAGTGTGTTAAGTTAATTATGTTAGTTTCCTAGTATGTTTTAGTAATTATTTAAATGGACATTAAGACGAATAAATTAAGGGAACTAAAGTAACTAAGGTTAAGGGTTTAATAAATGTGGTTTGGAATGTTAATTCAAGAGGGAAAAACTATTTAACCAAGTAAAATAATTTATGGCACCTTCCTAGCACATTGTAATTAAAATTGACCTCAGAAATGGATTAAGAATATTTAATTATTAATCCAGACCTGATTATCCTTTTATGTATGTAATTTCTTGGTAGGAATTTATTAAACGTTTTATAGGGTTTGATACCATTTCAACCTTTTAAAAAATAAAAATTTGTCACAACTTTCCATATAATTATTTAAAGTTTAATGTGGTTTTAGAACATCAAATTTGTGGCCGTTACAATTTAGGACTATGCACAAGACAAGATATGTTTGCACAAAAAATTAGCCCACATAGATAACATGAAAACACTTTGCACAAAAAGGCCACTCTTCTATTTTTTTCCAAATGATAAGGCACGACGTAACGATTCACAACATAATGATTTAACTACAAAATAAACTTTTAGATAGGGTCCTTTTCCCACATTTATTACAAATATATGTCAATATTCAACTTAAGTTCTAGAAAAAATTAGTAGGAAACATGTGAATAAAGACATTCCTTTTCCTTTTGCTAGAATCCTTTTATACTATTTAACATTAAACTTATGGTGTATCTCATTTAATAAGAATCATCTATTCAACATTATTTCAATTGCTTGCTATAATTCATTTGATTGTTAATAGGGTATTTATTTACACACAAGGCTATTAGGTCTTACACATGGGTTCTTATCTAAGGGAATCCATCTTGATCTTATATCATACCTATATTACATAACGGTAACAAGTGAAAATCCAATGGGTGAAAAGCTCGTTTTTTTAATTTTTTTTTGATTTAACTGGTGGTTTCCTTCAAATTTATAAAATGATAATTGATTTAGTACACATTAAGTAATATATACAAAGGAGTTATTTATCCAAAACTATGGGGGTTTAATCACATTACCAAGAATATCGTGATCATTTTTCTATGGAATCTCATCTTGGTTACACTTTCTAAAGCCTAGAGCCATTTTAATTATCACTAAATAGTTATGGCATACAACTAATAATTTAAGGTATTTTAAGGCTCCTAAATTTTGCATTACTGTTGCACATGGAAAAACTTCCTATATTAGTCTTGCCTGTAGATTAGGTTAATTAGTATTCATTTTACATCTAACTTCAGAATTTTTATTTCTCATTAACTATGTTCATATACCTTTTGTAATGAATTATGTCCCTTTAAATAATTTTCTATATATTGGGGCATCTAAAGATGGATCAATTCATGAGGCCACTAACTCCCAACGGAGATTGTTCTTTCTCCCAAGGGGATGTGTAATATCTCTAAGATCATGAGTCCTCAAAGTATCACATCATACATCCAATACATACTAGGACAAGTTGGAGATAAGATGTAATAGTCCATTATTTGAAAAGGGTGATAAATTTGCATTAGATATTAGACAACATAACTATCCCTTTTCTCACCACAATTTCCAGTTTAAACACGATATAACAGTGATCTAAATTTCACCCTTTTGGTTTTCAATATTACAACATTTTTGTTGTTACATTTTATTTTCAATATTCCTAACTTATCCATGTTGTTAAGTTAACATAATTAACCCTTAATATTTCACCATTAAATCTAAATGACATATTGAGATTGGATATTGAGTTAAATTACGATCCCATCTCTTAAAGGTGAATTCTAAGGCTATTTGGTATATCTTCACCATGTCTTATCTTTTTTCTCAACATGTATGCAAACTTGAAGAGAACACAATCTCCTTATTACATAGATGATAACCAATCATAGAATGGAAACTACATACTCTAGATAATGTTTGACCATATGTTCTTAATTTGAAGGTTCATCCACGATGACACTAAGCATATTTCCTATGATGACATGGTCATACTTGGACACTTATTTACCCAAGATTAAGACATTCATTGAGTGTAAAGATCAAATAAAATTTTCTAAGGTCTTAGTTTTCTATGCTGAAATAAAACACACTGGAAGGGGTATCTCCAATGCATGAATTTTATATAGTTAAGGGCTAACCATTTTAGTTAGATTTCTTTATTACATTTTCAAATCCTTAATAAACAACCCTCAACAATGTTATTTGACTCTCATTAGTTACACACTATAATTGTACTATAAACTATTAAATTCAATTTCATTTAACACATTTATCAAACTTGACCTAAATAGTTCAATTTTTTTATGAAATCAAACAACACCCATGTTTAGATGAAAATTTCCCTTAAACACTAGCATCTTACATTTTTTACTCAAACTAGAATATTAATAAACCTTTCAATACTAAGAAATTTTTTAGCTTATCCTTTACCATCTCTTAACATATTTATCCAACACTCTCAGTTACCATATGCAAAATGGAATAAAAAGAACACCTAACTATATGCAAATTTGAGGTAAAAGTTCACCCCTAAATTAGCATTTCTACACATATTACAGAATATTTAGAAATAAGTCTTTACTATAACATATGCAATACATAAAAATTTATTCCCATGCCAAGGTACATGATAATTACAATGGATATATTTTGAATCACAAATGGATCTCTTCTCACCAATGTTACCCTTTTACAAAGAATTATCATCCTGCAAAACGACATGTGAGCTATAAATCATGACAATAAATCACTAGATTATGGCATTTCAACCTAGATTCATCAAGAGATTAACCTTTCAGTTTCCCATTGTACATATGCAATATAATAATTTTCATTTGAAATCCTAGAAACTTAGAGCACATTGTAGAAATGCAAACATTTCATTTCACTTCATTTCTCCTGAGAACCAAGGTTTTCAAGATGTAACTATGACTTTAAATAAAATTTGACTATTTAAAACCACATTAAACCTTGAAATAATAGTGTCCCTTCTCACTGGTTTTATCTGAGGCAATATAGCTACATAACTGTTGTGCTCAAAGTTTGTAATTATGGTCCATCTCTGTAAGATTTCCATTGTTTGGTATGCCTCATTAGCAGACAGACCAAGGTCGATGATTATAAGATAGTTTATCATTCTAGATTTTCAAGAAAATTTCCATTTTCTAGATAGTTCTAAATTGCATTAAAATATCTTGCAAAGTTGTGTGATTATGATTTAGAGTTCCAAAGTACAAGGTTTTCTTGTTATACATTATGTATTCCAAGTGAAAATGGGGTCTAATCGTTCCATTCCTTGTTCAATATCAAATGTGTAAATTTAGAGTGGGGTTGTAAAACCACAATTAAACCTTAAATAATTATCTAGAAGTTGTGATTTTTATTGTAATTTCAGAAATGTATTGCATAGCGTGACAAACCCTATGAATACGTTTGATTAACTCCTTTGTGGAAATTACATTACAAGGATGTGATCAGGTCTAGATTAAAAAATTAAATATTCTTAACCAATTTCTAAAGTCAATTCAATTACCATCATTAAATTTGTCCAATACAAATTCTTTTAAAAATGGTTAAATATTTTCCCCATCACCTAAAATAACATTTCAACATACATTTATTAAACCCTTAAATTAGTTACCTTAGTTTTAAATTATAGTGGTTTTCCATTAAATTATTTACTAAAAACTCATGTCTAGGATGTTGTTACAACTGACTCATAATAGGGTACTAAATTTTATGTTTAGAAAAATTAGGCCATGGTGATGCAATTGTTATCACCGAATCACAAGCACCCCTGTGTTTATACAAGTGCATATACTTGAACTCACGGTGTGATTGGATAACATGGGTACTATCTCCAAGTTGTGGGACTTGCTACTTGAGATAGACCTCCAGAGAAAGCTGGTTCTTGCTCCTAAACTACCTGCCACAATCTACTCTAATGCAGGGGAAACTAACTATTCTAATCTAAATTTCCAAGGGACCAGGGAGAGAGAATGCATAAAATGAAAGCCTACACTAAAGCGGTGATACACCAGAAAAGGAGGGTGTGAGAGTAGTCTCCAAATGTGTGAAATACAGAGGCAAAGTGCACACTAGAAGAGGTGATGACAGTTCTCCATAATCTAGCAAAATGCATTCACAACAATATTCCAAGCATACACAATGATAATGAATCCCTGCAAGAACATAATAATAGACACAATATTCTTGTAGAAAGATTAAAGGGGCAAGAAGAATGCAAGAAAACACAGCAGGGGAAGATACATCCACAAACTGATATTTTATTGCTTCGTGATATGCACAATTCAATCTATTAAAAGATAAGGGCCTAGATCACCATGTAAGGAGTCCACTACAAGGGCTTGCAGCACATTGGTTTCACAAAGAAATTTTGACAGAGCTTTGCTACAAAAACTACCTCCTTTACAATGAGCCCAACACTCCAATTTATAGAAAAATGAGAAGAGAAAGAGAAGGGAAAATGGAAATCCCGAAATCTGTCCTTCAACCACTTGTAAGAGGCATTAAATGGAGTGAAATGATTATATATTACTTGCAAAAGGCTCCCCATACTGTCCCAAGTGCTGCAGCAGAGAAATAATGATGACCATGCCTTTTAATTGCACTCCCAACCACCAAATAAAAACACTGTTATGAACGGAAGCCGGCCACAATTTTGTGTTTTGTTGAGAAATGCAAAAATGGCCTTCTGAGTGCGGGCAGCTATTTTGGGTCTGGCAGGCGTTTTCTGTCATTTGACGGGAAAATCTAGAGCCGAATAATTTCATTTTATTTAAATATATCTTACCCGTTTCATTAAAAATTTGATTCGAAAAATTTATGTGTTGGTCTCGGAGCCACGATTCCAACGGTACCAATTTTGTGTGATTTCGTTGAGAAATGCAAAAGTTATGGCCTTCTGAGTGCGGGCAGCTATTTTGGGTCTGGCAGGGGTTTTCTGTCATTTGACGGGAATGAGCATTAACTGACTGGAGCCGAATATGTTTCTCTTAATTAAATATATCTACCCTGTTTAAAAATAAGAAATCCAAATTTTTTGGCGTAGAGGACGTCGTGCTCGTTCCAGAAAGTCCAATTTTGTGAAAATCGGAGCTCGGAGTCAAAAGTTATGGCCGTTTGAAGTTTCACGGGTCAAACGTTGACTTTTCTTCTTTGCCTTCGGCCGCTTCGGCTTTTCGCGTCCCGCGCGTACCTTTGTCCCCGGCTGTCCCGGATGAAAATCTCCTGCTTCGGCCGATTCGGGCTTCCTTGTTCCTGTTTGCGGTGAAGACACGTGGCGAGATTCCATTCGCTCTCGGCTCTTTCGGCTTTTCGCGTCCCACGCGTACTTTTGGCCCGGATGTCCCAGTACGAAAGTCCTCTGTTTCGGCCGAACCGGCCGGTTTGCGTCCTCCGTGCACTTTTGTCCCAACTGTCCCGGACTTGCCTGGGACAAATTTCTCCGAACCGCCCGAAATGGACTGACTTGCGCCAAACCGGCCGATCCGCGTCTTTCGCGTACCTTTGTCCCAACTGTCCCAACTGCGCGAAAACAACACTTAGTCAATTTTTTCCACTTTTCGGCCGGTTCACCTTTTCACGTCCCGCGCGTCCCGACGTCCCGGATGTCCCTTTGCTCTGCAGACTGCCTGGCGGCCTTTCGGCCGATTCGCGCCCAGATGTCCCTCATGTCCCGACTGTTGCGAGGACTAGGACTTAGCCATTTTTCATGATTTTTTCTGGCCCAAGCTTGTTTTTGCAATTTTTTCACATTTTTTAAAACTTGCTGGGTTTTTCTTCTTGGACAGGAGAGTTAGAAAGAAGCCGAGGGGACCCCAGAAACATGATTTTTTGCCTTGAATCAATATATTTGCTTGGGACTAAAGAATTTGATGCATGTTATCAAAATTACCTTGAGGGGTGAATTTTGGAGAATGTTACGTTCTTATACATTAAGTGCTACTCCTGTTTGGAGTTCCAAATGATTGAGATCAAACGGGTGAAATACCATTTAAAGATTACAAATGAAGTAATAAATGAGATTATGCTTTCATTATGTTTTAGTGCATATATGATGTTACTGAATTGCCATAGAAATTTATAATTTGGAAATACTTTCAAAACTCCTTTCATTAGTTCAAAAACATCTATATTTTAGGTACAAACTCATAACAAAACTACCATAGGTCTCTCAATGAGTATTTGTGGTTCCTAAAGCCTCACATATACTCTAGTTGTCTATGGATTCAAGATAACGATGATTAAGAGTCATGGCCTTCTTATGGCGTCACTTCTATAACAGGGCAAAGAAGTTTAGTACTTGACTAACTTTTCTCCATATTTATTGTAAGCATTATGCTCCTACACATCAAACCTAAAGTGATTTGTGTCACTTGACAAAAAATGGGGGAGTAAGACAACACATCTTATTCAGAATCCTTATAATATTAATGTGAAATGGATTTAAGTCATTACCACACAATGCAATAAAAACTGGAACTCATGGAAATCCAAAATGTTCACCACACATCAAGTTTCTAGTTATCCAGGTTCAAAAACACAATCAATAGGAAATACTAGGATGTCTCAAATGAAGGAACTTTAAATCATTATGCAAGGGTAGAGTAATACAGCCAATGGATAAGGATCTAAGAATCACTTTCTACCCAATCACAAATTAACCATTCCTATACAAATAGGTATCAAATTTAGGTACAAAACTCTTATACACTCCCTCAAAATATCCTCTTAATCCTCCCACATTCTCTTATGATCGTAAAGTACGAAATGTATAGAATGTCCAATGGCCCATTTTATCATGATCCCAAATCCAATTAAGACCTTTTATGTCCTAGTACACATGTCAGCCATTCCTTCTTTACATAGCTTAAGGTAACACAATTTAAAATCATGTCAAAATACTCGCAATAGATACACATATAGCTTGCAAATTAAAGAGAACAATTAAGTCTACAATCCACCTTTCCACTAGCTTTAAGTCACACATGCAATCCAAAAGCCCAATTCCAATGCACCAACGAGCTCCAACCAAGAATTTAGAAGCATCTTCAAATCGTCAAGCACAAAGACTAAGCCGAAGTAACCCCTAACTAGGATACAAAATGAACTCAGCATACATAGAAAATAAGGAGAAGAGTATCTTGGTGAGGTGGCTCCATGTAGGATGCCACATCACTTCTCCTCAATCCACTTCACCAAGTGAAACACAATCAATCCGATCTTATGAATAAATTAGGATGTTAATCCTGAGAGGAATAACAACGACTCTTCCACACATAAACATTTACCATACTGTTCTTAAGGAAATCAATTTAAAACAACATGTAAGAAAAGTTCAATTACTAAAACTTTGTTAACTGTTAAAAGGTAATGATAACAATTATACGTGTCACAGCCATAGGTAATGGAATTATAGTCAGGACTATTAAGAAGGTAGGGGACAAGATTATGTATCCCAGGCAAGACAATGTAAATTGGTTGTCAAAGTGCAAAAGCATGAAAGACCACAAGGGTTGAGTACACAAGTTTGTAAACTAAGATTCACATGTTATAATAGGTTTACTTTATTCTAATTTATACACTAACGATTATCTATGACACCAAACTCTACATTGTAAGACATGCTCAATTTAACATAATCAATGAGAACAATGAACTATAATGTATCACATAATTATATTCACTAAAGTAGTCATACATGTATATGTTAATAAATTACCATATGTAACTTAAATAAATATGTATAGAAATAAATTCAATGGAAATTGAACTATTTGTCATACTTCCATGAGGATTCTTACCCCCCAGCATCTCAGAACCAATATAAATAAATAGGTACATGTTAAAGTTACAATGTATGACCTTTTTGCCAATATAAACAATATTCCTAGAAATAATCAAATATCTTCCCTTCTTACTTATTGTGAATAATAAACAATTAATTCACATAACACCTCAAGTGGTTCAGCCATTGTGGATGGATCAAACTACATGAAGGTTAACATGCACATATGATGAGTCAGAATTAATCATACATGATAGCTCTATCATGGAATCTACCCTATCAAATTTAGTTAATTATCTATCAATTATTTTTTTCTAAACATTTCATGATCTACCATTTTGACTAACGTCATGAACTTCATTAAAAATAGGAGGCGTCAATTTTGATCAGACAAATATTTATTTCAATTTGGAATTCACTTTGGTTAAGTAAAGAATTCCGAGTAGTTTTTCATCATCTATCAGAGATTTTCAGTCTACATTTTATTTAAAATTTATCTTCAACAACACATTGAGAGTTGTCAAACATGTTCAAACTTTACAACTGACGGTCAACATCCGGTGCTTTGTAAATTTCAAAACACTGGGTCATACAAATTATCTTTTATGTCTATCCTTCAATAGTAATCACATAAAATTATATCTTGATATCCCAATTTCAAATGGAGGTGCAGTAGAAACCAATTAGTCTAAATTTATGGTTTATTGCTGATGAAAATATCACAATAGGAAACCTAAATTTTTATGTGTCATCCTGCATAGGCACAATATGCATTTTTTTCACAGGAACTACAGGAGTTCTAGAAAGCTGATTAAAATGGTAAATACGATTTGAATGAGAATTGATTTTTCCTTAATATGTAATTATTTAAAGAAAATGTATTGTTATACCTTGTTAGTTTCTCCTGTGAATGTCAAATTCTTCATGACTCTAAGAAACCTTACCATGTAAAAAGTAATTTTTATGCGAATAAATACACGTGCAAGTTTATCTTAAAGTAGTTTTTGACATCATTCCTCTATTTATCAACTTAATTCATTAATATTCATGATCAAAACTATTAGAATTGTGAACCCAAAATCAAGTTCTCAAATATTTGTGCATGTACTTAAATACCATCAACTGCTTTAGTCGTAATCACCCCAGTTTTCAACTTATTTACATTAATATTTTTACCCTCAAAACCCCAAAAAAATAGTTTCAAACTATCAAGAAGAGTGTTTTCCCCAAACTGAAGGTTCCAACCAATTATCTAGTAAGAATACTAGAGGTTTCTTAAAGGTGGATAAGCATTTTGTTTTTCATAGTTCAAACGATGAGCCAATACGAAACCCAACTTCTCAATTTTAACTTCATAAAAGTGCAACACGAGGTAACATGGCTCTTAGAGGAGCGTCAAAAATATTATAGATGATCAATCAAGGTCAATCAAAGGATTGAAGTGACTCCTCACATAACAAGGTACATGAAGGAAACTTAACATTTCCTTTCCATAGTTACGAAGGTTGTTTTGCGAGTCTCTGAAAATCACAATTTATTGGTTTTAACAAGGAAATAGTCTATATATATACAGGGAACTCAACCTCAAATTTTCAATAAAAATGGGCACTATAGAAATCTAGTTTGGTTGGGAATTTTACTAGATCATCTCAAAATTAGTGGTTGAGTTCGTGGTTGTAACAAGGGATGTTTAGATTGCGTAAGTTCTGATATGACGTCTTATTGTTTTGAAACAAGTTTATCTAAAACAATCAAATGTATGATAATCCTAAGGTTTAAAATTTTTACTTCATTGCAAAAGAAAAACTAGAGTATGAGGATTATGAAAGATAAGCAGAGATGAACCATGCCTAGAAAATTTTAGTATTTGTCATGTACGAGATTCTCTAAGCGAGTTCACCCGCATTCCACAAGGCTTTAACTATGTTTAAGCATTCTGTCGAATAATTCGTGTGCATTCGGAAACTCCTCCATTTGAATTTATCCCCTGTTAGCATATGGATTTGCATGCATGTAAATGACATGCAACAATGTGGGAAAAAAGTCCCTCTTCAATGAAGGTGAGGCTGCCTTTATTGAAAACCAAAACTGTATTTACATCTATACATTCAAAATTGTATGTGGGGGGTGTTTTGGAACATCAATGGAAAGAAAAGTGAATGAGGGGGGAAGGAATGAAATGAAGGAAATAAATGGAAAGGAATGAATAAAAGGAACATGCAAGAGTTAGGTAAAACAAATGCTAATATTGCACAAAGAGGAAAGAGGAATAACTAACACAAATAAAATGGAGTTTGAGTTAGCTAAAAAAGAATATGTAAAAGGGGACATAGATGCCAACAGCGACACAAGGAATCCACAAAAAAGGAAATCCATGTGGTGGCTAAAAAAACGTCAGGGCCTCCCGTATAAAAATCTAAAAGGATATAAACCCCAAAAGCATGCGATGTGAAAAATTGTATCACAATGAAGCACAGATGAAAACCTCTAACTCTCCCTATTGTAGTGAGTCGCAGTACTTATACCTTCACTAAGGGCCCAAGTTTTGAGAAATGCACTTAGCTTGAAAAGAAGATATCTATACTGAAGACCCAACACGGTAGGAAGAATACCCACCCAAGAAAAAGGTACAAAAGAGATAAAGAAAAAGTCAAACCAAGTGTCAGTACACAATGGTAGGCAACCCGGAACAAGTTACGATAACAATTAACTTACCCATGTAAAGTTCCTGATATCAGAGAGAGGTTCCTACAAGAAAATACTATCCGCAGCGGATAAATCACCTAGAGGATGAATAAGAAAAGCAAATCCCCTATACTATATCCCAATTAAGACGAAATCGGGTTGATACGGAGGGTGACTCAGAGGACCTAGCAGATATTTGAGAAATACAGGGAAGGGATGAGATAAAGATGAACTAAAGGCACCAAGGACCCACTTGTTTTTCATCGTGCATGATTCAAAGAAATAAGGTGAGAGGATAATAAGTACGATCGCTTTGTGCGAAGGAAGGGTAATCCATGAGAGGATGGCACCCAGGAAAAGGGAGGGAAGTTTGAAGAGGTTACATGAGGATTATAGGAATCCAGCCTCACTAAGGATGATTAAATGAAGATCGCAAAAAGATAAGGCAACTAACTCATTGAATCCTTGGTAAAAAGATTGGATTGTACACGGAGATGGTGATAATAAATAAGGAAGAAAGTGTAGGAAAATATCACGGTAGTGTGGGAGGCCCCAATATAATGGTAAATATTCCTAAGGGAACGCACACAGGAGGAAAGTGCATGGAGATCTAGAGATAAATAATGAGATATATTGATTATCCAAACAAGGTATTGTATGTGCACTTCCAAAGCACAGTACCAACAGATCAACTCTTGGCAATGAATTCATTTGATGAAGAAGGTGCATACCATTGGACAAGGAAATTGTTCTTGGAAATTGATCTGACATCGATGAGCCAAGAGTTTTTTAGTAACAAGGGGAATATTGAAGATGCCTGAGTCCAAAAGGGACACCCTCTCGTGAGCACCCAGTAGCTTTCCAGGATTAACACTCTCTAAATATGCGTTGATAGGTCCTCGGTTGAACTGGAAGCGGTTCTTCAAGGATTACAGGAATAAATTTCTAGAGGGAACCTAAAATAAAAAAGGGAAGAGGAAATGATAAAAATGCCAATACTTTAAAGTAGGAGAACGAATTAGCACGAAGCTAAGCTGAACTAAGGGAATACAATTCTAGTGTACGTGATGGTAACAGAAGGTCAAATCCATCAAACAAGATGCCATTGTTTTGAAGCATCTAGACCTGGCACCACCCGCGTAAAAGTATAGATATTCCCTTGAGTGGATTGAAGACTTAAAATGCATCCTCACCATGGAAAGGAAACCTCTAGCCTTAGATTTCGCTACAGAAGTAGGAGCATGCCTAGAAAAGGAGGAAAAATTAAAGGTTGTAGCAATCATTTCCAAGTACAATAAGGTTCTTTTTGATGTGAAATGTCGTAACCCATGTTTGATAGGCTGACCATGACAATTGTGTAGATCGAGATAGAGTGAGAGTTTCTCCTGGTCACCACTCATGAGGTAAGAGCTCAAGGAATTCCAAGATAAAAAAGGGAAACAGAGTGGAGTTGGGGAACGATCTAGCCCGAGGTTGAAATAAGTCAAAAGCCATTGAAACCTTACGAGGTTTCAATTAAACATGAAACCTAAAGGAGTTTTGTACCCAGATTACAAAGAGAAGGATGGAGGCGCTTGATGATGTGGGAAAGAATTGGAATGAATGTTTGAATTGACCACTCCGTAAGATATGGAATGGGTGTTTGAGGAGGGTAGTGCCCTATCCGCGACTCTTCAGAGATTGCAAAATAAGTCGATGCCTGGAACAACTCCGAGGCCACCTCTGCAAAATATTTTCTTATCTTGTTACGTTATTTACCGAACCCTTCCCATTCTTTCATTTTTCCCAATCTCATTCCATATTATTTTTCCAAGAAATGTGAAGTTATTGTAATTCTTTCTTTGAATAAGTGTTCTTGAGGGCAGAGAATAGGTAAAGTGTGGGGTGATGTTGGGCCCATAAAATATTAACTAAGCATAAAAGGGTGCATGAGCACGCAAGTCCTAAGTTGAACAGTGGGCACGTAAGGAGAAGGCATGCAAGGAAAAGTTCTATGAGAGTTTTAGGACCCATGATACATTCCGATAGAACAAGGGCTTGGGACTTAGCCGTATCTGGCATATCGGGTAGGACATGAGAAAATTTTGACCTGACTACACATGCGGGTGATAAGGTGCCACCTAGCAAACAGGTTTTTCCTAGGAGAATATGCCCTGTGATTGGGAAGCTTTTAGAAGACCATCAGGAAAGGAAGGTTGGAGAGACAAGCTTGGAAGAGAATGCTGCTATGGAGGACCACATCTAGAACCTTGGTGACAGATCTGAATCCTCAGAAAGAAGAGTTGGTAGTTCAAGAGGCCTATAAATACAAGTTCCCATAGAAGAAAAAGAAGAGATCGATAAACAGTGGAGCTTTGTATAAATTTTGTGAGGATTTTATTGTTTGGTAGATAACATATAGGAGAAGGATCATCCAGGGGATTGGGATTTTAATTTTTTTTTTAGAAAGCTAAGGGAATGTAATCCCAGTTATTGATGGAACTTAGTCGAATTATTCGATAATGGATCTAATGGAGGTATGAGGTTACCAACTTATTTGAATATATTCATTAATGATTATAGTCCATACATATATCTTCTGGTTCTATTTCATGTCTGTTTATGGAAGTGAGTATGATCCTTATGCATTTTTTTCCTTTCTATTGGTTCAATCTATAAGTTGTTAAGTATCTTTCTATCTGGAATGAAGGATTTGGTCTAGAATCCCATCTGAGCTTCTAATGATGATTCATGTCTCCTTTAGCTCACTCTCTTTAGTCCTATCTAATAGATGAGAATGTTTTCTACTAAATCACCTAAATAAGACTCGGTACCTTTGCGTGTGCCTCAGGGTGAGTGCCTAGCACCTGCTATGTGATAGTCAGCACATGTGTCACTTGTTTTTTGTGGGTGTAAAATGAACTACAAAAAGTACATTATGGTATGAAAACAAATTATTTATTATTTGGAGGTACTTTTAAGAGAATCATTACCACCCAAACTCAATTGCATAGAATTTTGGACTCACTTGGAAGTAGTTCAACTTTCGCACTCTATAGGATTTCAATTGCGTACCCACTGTGGGACCACCAGGTAGTACATCCACGTTCACTTCTGGCTACAGTGGAGGATCAAGGGGGCATAGGTTCTCTATTCTATTGGATCTGGTAGTTCTAGATGTAGATCTAACACATGAAGGATTTGGATAGGTGGTTAGGGTCCACACTAACCCCAAAAATATTTACATGGAGATGTATCCTTCATCTTCTAGAGTATAGGGGCATAGAATAGTTTTGTTGAACACGGCACATGTGTGCGATACTAGGCACACAAAAGGATTATACTTCTAATCATAGGCAATCATTTTGCACACATTGGGCCGTGAATCAACACAAATGGTACATGAATTTTGTGTTGAATGATTGACTTGCATATATTTTCAACATTAAAGGATTCTTCCTTAAGGAGTGGATATCCCTGATTTTAAGTAGAAGATTATATGCCATAATGAAGGATATTAAAAAGGGAACTACTAAGAGCAGTTGGGAATATGATTCCCATTTCAAAGAAATTTTGTCCTAACTTTCTTATGATATTCATAGAAGCCACATGTACATTGTTTTTTTGGAGCCTTATCACCCATTTTAGGAGGAGATGTCACATAAGACTTATATGGACCCAGGAAAAGCACATAAGCATCTTTGCATGCTGAGGAAGTCAGGATATAAACATAGAGTGATCCCAATCCTAGAGACAATGGGTGGAGCTATGGAAAAGCAATTTGGAGAAACTATCAGAAAAATTAAACCTGAGACATGGCAATGGGATTTTGTTGTACATATTCTTAAGTGTAAGGGCACCCAAAGATATTGTCCCTTGCATATCAGTGTGATCATTACTGTTGGACTATGAGATATGTAATTTGGAGCATGATGCAAGTCATTAGCCATTATTACAATGCACGATAAGGAATAATTTATCTTGTTATTGTAAAACTTTCCAGTCCATGACTCATGATATAGAAGAATGCATATTGATTGGTTGGATCCTTGATGCCATAGATATTAGTGTGTAACTGAATGGAGTATCAGATAATTCTAAAGGAAAAAGTGAGCACCATGATCGTGATCACACTCAAGTGCATTTTGATTGGAATGAAGGGCATTTTGAAGGGGGTTGTGGAAAAGTTTGAGGATACCATGGTGGATTTGGGGACCAAGGCCATGGTGGTGGATGAGGTGAGTTCCCTCGCGGAATGTGTTTTACATGCGGATCTCCTTATCACTATATGCGCGAATGTCTCAGTAATAGGACTGTTTCTTTGTGTGAAAGAAGCACATCTATGAGGAAAATCCTGGAACTTATATGTCATCTTTAAGAAGTCATCATAAATGGGGAGAACAGGCCACATGGATGGTCGAATACAATGTGTTTTTGGAAAATCAGTGAGGCCCAAGTTGGCACTGGAACCTGAGGTATTACCTATGAATTTTAATACTCGTGTCAAGTTTTCACCAGTGCAGAGAGTCATTACACTAATCCTACCATCACTAAGGAGAATTTTTTACAGCAAGATTACCCTAATCTTTGCACAAGCAGAAGGAGGCTTATCAGGAAACCATGGAGGTACTCAAAAATATTCATGGTGAGATACAATGTATGAAGGAATAGTCACAAAAGTTAGAACAAAATAAGGAAGCATAGACATTTCAATCAGATATTAATGACTTTAAAGATGTATGTAAAATGTTGTGCCAGGAGAATATCATTCTATTACTAGGAAATTGGCTAAACAGAAACACTCTATGCATAGGTATAGAGAACAAAAAAAATATTTTGCATGTTAATATTCCCCCTCATAGCTTGGATTATGACAAGGAGATCACTCTAAATTTTGTTTTTGTGGGTGGACTAGTAATAGAGTGATTGATAATAGGTGCAAAGTACTATGCTTCTTAGATACTGGATACAATGGAATAACGCGCATTACAACCATCCCCCTCTCATTATGTTCCATTGCCAACAAAAATAACGCAGCACTACCCATAAAGAGAGTTTAAAGGATGCTCATTACTATACCTCAAAAAAAGGGGAAACAGTTTCATTGGGGACTTTGAGTCTTAGCACTTACATGAATCAGAAAGCTTCCAGATCTATTTGTTGTTTCCTTGTGTTATGCAAATAATGTTAATCGATTGTTCTGAATATGTTTTTATCTTCATTTTACACTACCATCATTCAAATCAACCTCTAAAGAGGGACCCAGTCCTTTGCATGCTTCAGGTACACTCAGCTCAGGGTTGGGTGATGTGTCATTGCCCGGGGTTTTTCTTTTGTTTTATCTAGTAATTCTCGACGCTCATAGTGTTCACCAAAGGTATTAAGTTTTGAGAATGAGGAATAAAGAGTAATTATCCCTTTGATAGATGGGAAATATACACCTTATGTTGAACCTTTAAGTGAGGAATACCAAAACATAATTTATGTATGTGTCATTCGAAACCTAGAATTACTTGAACCATCTAAGGAAGGATTCCTCTAGTGGGAAGATGCATAGTTTATCATTTATGCTAAAAGTATTGCTTGTGAGAATTTGGCACGCGGTACCTATAGAATGGGTTAGGCCATGAGTATGAAAGTGCATTTGCGTGGAGAGTAACCTCGATGGATTCAAAGGATAGTAATAACCATAACGTCGGTACAACTGGAGAAGGCGATCATCCCGTATCAGGTGTCGTAAAGATTAAGTGGACAATGAATGGAAATAAGGAATATGTTTTAAGTATAAACCTTGTGTGGATAAACGTGCTGGTGATGTTCACGAAGGATAAGATTAAAATGAATTGAAGCTGAATGGAGCTAACCACTTGTTTCTTAAGGAGAAATGTGCCTAATACAATCTTCATGTACCATGGTAATCATCCTGTTCAACACCATGTTCATTAATGTGAGAGACTCTGGGAAGATGGATAAGAAGCCTTACAACCTTCACTTTGGGGGTGCTCTAAACTTATCCACTTTTAACGGTTTGTACATGAGCCTGAATATGTTTAGTAGAGCTTCCTAGGGAGATTGGGAAATTGGAAAGACTTGATTCCATAGGAATGTAACCCAAAAATTTTGACTACTTCTCACTAAACCTCTGGTGAAGATGTATTAAATAGGTTTTAAGTGCTTAACATGAATATAGTGCAATAGACCTGAAAACTCATTCAAGAGTTATTTGTTGATGAAACGTTAGGAGGCACATTTTGATGAAGTAGAAAAAGAGAGAATTTCCACACTCTTAAGCACGTTTGATGTGAGAAAATAAAAGGACGATGGTCTCTCTCTGGATGATGAAGTAGTAAAAAATATTTATATAGATCATTCAAGAGTACGCACAAAGTGTTATATAGTAGGGATAAGAACATGTATGACTATTATGAACTTATGAGGAACAAGAAAGTTAAAATTAGAATAGATGATAAACCTAAGGAGGCAACAATTGGGATTATTCGGTGATTTGAGTGAAAAGATATTGAGTTTACTATGGGTTTTAAGGACTTATTTCCGCTAGAGTATAACCATGAATTAAACGGAGTCCTAGTCATAGAATAGAAAGATTAAGCTAAAGTAAGGCACACTCGATCATGAGTACCTTATAGGGATTGAACCCTAACTTGCCATCGAGTTAATGAGTAAATTGACAAAATGTGAAATCTGGAATCATCCACCCCTAGAGGAATCAAGTGTTATCCCCATTATGATCAATATCAATAAAGATGGATGGATTAGATTTGTGTGATTATAGGGAACTAAATGTTACATGTGTGAATTGATCCTTTTCCTACACTTTCACGCAGGAATATTAGAAGGGTGTTGTCGAGTGCCTAATTTTATTATATTACAGATTGGATTCTCTAGGTATCCTTCAGGTTAAAATTACATAGGAGGATCAAGAGAAGATGAAACTTCATCACTGAATGGGAGTTTTTCCTAGAATATATTCCCTTGGGTTTAAAAAGTTTCCTGCGTATTTGTGTGCATCGTTTGTTGCAAGCACATTCAATATTATTCACAACCTCTTGCAAGGTTCACTTATATGATTGACGTGTCTGGATTTGTTAAGGAGCATGTGAAAATTTAGTCTTATGTTGAAATATAGCTAAGTAAGAATCGCTTTTAAAAACATCAAGAAGTGATGTTTTCTACACCTTTTGGAACTTGATAGGGCCACATTCATCTGCAGGAAGGTTTGTTGTGGAAAAGCTAAGGTTACCGTTATTATAGGCATGAAAGACTACTAGCTTTAGAGAAAGGCGCAGATGCGCGTCACACAGATATTATAGAAATTTTATCAATAGGATAATGGAAGATTGCTATACCCTTGGAAGTTAATAAGTAAAAGGGATTGTTTTATTGGGGAAACCATAGTAAGCACCCTTTAAGTCATTGAATGAGATACTTTACAGAATGTCTAATTATTATACATTTCCTTCATGGACTCACCATTTCAATACATTTTATGCCTTTAAAACAAACATTGGCTTTGTGTTATCCACCTAGAGAGTGGTATTATAGACCATCCTATATGTTTTTCTAGTAGAAATTTGAGTCCTGCATAGTAGAATTATATAACAATAGAGCGTGAGGCCTTATTAATGATCTACACGATGCATAAAATCAGACAATACTTACTAGCAACACCTTTTATATTCCTATATAGTGATCACACTGCCATTAAAATCACTGTATTATCTCCCATTTTAAGAGGTGCTATGTCATGGGTGCTCTTATTTTAGTATTTTATTTCATAGTTATGTAAACCATGTAAGCAATTCTAGGCCCAGACTCACTTATCTAGGAAGTCAGTCGGGGAGGACACGTGACAATTACAGATACAATGTGGGGATGCACTTTGTATAGGTTACAAAATCAAATGCCTCAGAATGGAGGATATTTTTTATTTATATACCTGGTATTGATTCAAAAGGAATGAAATCTAAGCAGAAACAACGTTTGCAAATTCACGTAGTACCCTTTATGTTGATTAGTGGAGATTTATAAAAACTAGGTAGAGATGAAGTATTGCACTAGTGAGTACTGGAACATGAGCACATAGATATCATGGAAGAGGGCGCATGGGTGGTTTTGTATGTTGGGTGTATACAAACAAAATGGGTCACACTCCCCTAGTCACTTGTTATCCAACCGAATCACAGCACCCTTGTGTTTATACAAGTCATATACTTGACCTCACGGTGTGGATTGGATAACATGGGGTACTATCATCTAGTTGTGGGACTTGTTACTTGAGATAGACCTCCAGAGAAAGCTGGTTCTCTTGCTCCAATCACCTGCCGACAATCTACTCTAATGCAGATAAGCTTAATCTGTTCTATCTAAATTTCCAAGGGACCCAGAGAGAAGAATGCAAACATGAAAGCCTACACTAAAGGTGGTGATACACTAAGAAAAAAGGAGGGTGGTGAGGAGTAGTCTCCGAAAATGTGTGAAATACAGAAGCAAGTACACACTAGAAGATGTGATGACAGTTCGCCATAATCGCGCAAAAATGCCTTCACAATAATATTCCAAGCATCACAATTATAATGGATCTGCAAGACCTACTAATAGAACCATATTCTTGTGAGATTAAAGTGGGCACGAATAATGAAAAAAAACAACACAGGGGAAGATACATCCACACATTGTATTTTATTGCTTCATGATATCAACAAGTTCAGTCTATTACAAGATAAGGGCCAGATCACCATGCAATGCGTCCACTACAAGGGCCTACAACACACTGGCTTCAAAAAGCAATTTTGGGCAGAGCTTTGCTTACCCAAAAACTCTCCCTTTTACCTGAGCCCAACACTCCAATTTATAGAAAAATGAGAAGGAAAGAGAAGGAAAATGGAAACCCGAAATCCTGTCCTTCAAACACAGGTAAGAGGTATTAAATGGAGTGAAATGATTGTACATACTTGAAAGTCTCCCCATACTTGTCCCATGTGCTGAGCAGCGAAAGAATGATGACCATTGCCCTCTTAATTTACACTCCTCAACTACCAAATAAAACACTGTTGTTTATGAACCTGGCCCACGTTTTCTTAAAAAAACTTCAATAAAATTTCGCATAAAATCTAGGAATTTATTGATTTCTGTATGTCCAGCCTTGGAGCCACGATTCCAACGGACCCAATGTGGGTGATTTCGTTAGAGAAATGGAAAAAATTTATTGCCTTCTGAGTGCGGGCAGCGTATGTTGGGTCCGGCAGGTGTTTTTTTCATTGACGGGACGGAAGGAGCATTAAACCTGACTAGAGAAGCATATATTTCTTTATTTAAAAATATCTAACCCTCATCAAAAAATAAGAAATCCAGTTTTTTTTTTTTGGAGTAGAGGACGTCGTGGATCATTCCAGAAAAGTCCAATTTTGTGAAAATCGGACGCGCGGAATGTCAAAAAGTCTGGCCGATTTTTGAAGTTCGGACCCCAAACATTGACATTTCTTTCCCTTGCTGATAGGCCGCTCGGGCTTTCTGTGTCCATGCATATTTCATCCCCATTGTCCCAGTACGGAAAAAAGTCCTTGTTTGGCCGACCGAACAACCGGGTTCAGTCCTCTGCGCAATTTTTGTCCCGCTGATTCCGGACTGTCAGGACAAATTCTTCGATTCGCCGGTTAAGCCGGGTCACGTACTTTGTCCCAACATCCGGTGTGAAAGTCTCATTTTGGCTAATCCGGCTGGTTCACGTTCTTTGCGTACTTCGGCCCGCCCAACTATTCCGGGCTGCCTATTTCAACAGTTAGTCAATTTTTTCCACTTTCCAGCCCCTTCGGATTTCCGTTGTGTCCCAGACGTCCCAACTGTCCCAAAGATACGCAGGGACCACCTGGCGGCCTTCGGCCGGTCTCACGCCTCTAGAGGTCCCTCAGTCCGATGTCGAGGCTAGGACTAGCCATTTTTCATGATTTTTTCTGGCCCCGGAGCGTGTTTATGGAAATTTTTTCCACTGTTCTCAGAACTTGCTCTCTTCTTCTTGGACAGGGGAGTTAGAAAAAATCGAGGGGACCTTAGACAACATGACTTTTTGCCCGACTCAATCTATTGCCTGGGACTTAAGAATTTAATGTATGTTATCAAAAATGTGACCCTGGGGGGTGAATTTTGGATAACAGGGTACCTTGACAAAATAACCAACCAAACACACTCACCAACATGGCCCCATGCACCCACTCTAATATAATTTAATTAATTTAATTAAATTAATCCATGTCGTCACAATATCTTATTATTTAAAGAGCCCTAGTAGTTGGATAATTCCTTAAACCACAACCTCACCTATACACCTCATCTGGAACCACCTCACCCTAAGGACCTAGTCTTATATGTGTATAACTAACTAAGACCTACTTAAACCCTAAAAATCAAAGCATACATTCCCTATAACCACATTCCCTCCTGTTAGACAGGAAAGCTTCCATTTAATCCACGGAAGGAAGAAAGAAAATGAATGGAGATCCCCGAAAATCAAGAGGATATAACCCATTAGTAAACCTAGGGAATCATGCCAAACTGACGTGATTACTTAATCCACTGCCAATAAAACCGTAACCGCCATCGGTCCATTTAATCCCAAAACAACCTCATTTTGAGGTTACAAATCTTCTAGAGCAAGAGAGATAAAACCAG